>CABFWB010003223.1:22798-38158 GCA_902151455.1 Timema bartmani | reverse complement strand
GTAGGGTGATTGTGAGATGAAATGGAGGACCTACAGTTTAACTTGGAATCCAAACCACGGTGGAGACCTGGCATTCCACACATTCACAAGTTGTGATTAATACACATCTTGTCAGAGGTTAAGGAAGGGTTTGGCAATCAGATAAATTTGTACCGGGACCGAGGATTGAACCCCGAACCCCCAGCACAGAAGTCTGACACCTTACCCCTAGACCACCAGGTCACCAAGGTGAATGTAACTTTTATTATTTGATTTAAAGTTTTTTTTAGTCAAATCCCTTCTAAATGTTTTTATGTGTGGAATAATGTTCAGCTGATCTCTATTTTGGATATTTTAAGAAAGAAATGGCTGAGAATGTTAATGATAACGCATATTAGAAAACTCACTTAACCCAAATGGTATTTTTAAGCAGGGCCCATGGCTCCTATTGAAAATTAGTCAAAATTTGTATTTATTTAAACATGAAATGTTATGTTAGCTCAGTTGGGTTCTTAATTGAAAACAATATTTTGTAGCAAAAACTTATTGTGCATTAAAATATTCCCTACCGGTACGCAGTTAAGATGTGTGATGATCGGCTTCAGGTTGTTTCGTTGGAGGACAGTCAATATTTTTTATAAAGGTAATAAAACAATACCTAGTTAATAATTTACAAAATTTAGATCTATTACACAAAAAAAGAAAGTGTAGTGCCTGTAGATGTGTAATGCATTACTGTTCAACACCGCGTCTTACTACCTGTTCAGGTTACATGCGTAATGCAAAATAAAACATGTAAATCACCAGAGGGCTATAATCTTAGGTGATCTAGGAAAGTTTCCATAGCACAAGGAACATTCCTTCATTCAATGCTACGGCATAATATGTGAGACCGTTGCTCCGTCAATTAAGTTAGCTAAGTTTTAGAATAATGTTTACGGTTTGGAGTTTTGACAAAATTTGTTTTATTATAATGGGAAACTTCAGAATCTTTGGTAGATAGGTGATATAATACATTATAAGCCTATTTCTAATAATTTGGAACTGAAATTAAAAACACGTCCTCGCTGCATAGGCCCTCTACTATATAAAAAAAAACTAAGTTCTCTCTATTATACTTTGAATTTTGAAAATTGCACAAGCTTCGGAGATGGTTTTTATAAATGCTCTTGACTTTACCAGGTCAATCGGCTGTGTATGCTACTATAGACCCTACAAAACACACATTTTTCTGAAAACAAAATAGCATCAAAGTAATTATTATATTTGTGTAAGTATCCTGTTCATACCTTTATCGTTTTCGGGATCATTGTAGAATTTGCCGTGGGTCAAAACAAATTTGCCCAATTCCTTCCCAGGATGTTCCGACGCCACCCAGTTACTTTCCCAGGAATCTGCCGAATAAAAACAAGCCAAGATTAATACTTAAAATAAATATATCGTAAAAGCACTGCATAAATAAAGATAGAATTGAAAATGAACTAGATTTCTACATTATAATACACGTGAACATCAAATGAAAGCCACATTACTGTTGTTAGGAAAAGTGTCAAAATCGGCGAAAAATCTATTTTAACAATCAAAATACTTACCATCAAGAAACTTTTCATCCAAATATACATCTGCATGCACATAGCCAAGTGCCATGAAGACACATATTGTCGAGAAAAGCATTTTTCCTCTAATTTGCCGTGGGTCAAAACAAATTTGCCCAATTCCTTCCCAGGATGTTCCGACGCCACCCAGTTACTTTCCCAGGAATCTGCCGAATAAAAACAAGCCAAGATTAATACTTAAAATAAATATATCGTAAAAGCACTGCATAAATAAAGATAGAATTGAAAATGAACTAGATTTCTACATTATAATACACGTGAACATCAAATGAAAGCCACATTACTGTTGTTAGGAAAAGTGTCAAAATCGGCGAAAAATCTATTTTAACAATCAAAATACTTACCATCAAGAAACTTTTCATCCAAATATACATCTGCATGCACATAGCCAAGTGCCATGAAGACACATATTGTCGAGAAAAGCATTTTTCCTCCAAAAAACTACACACCCTCAAACTATTCAAATAATTTCCAAATGAGTGGAGTCAACAACTACGGACGAGTGTTCTTATGGCTGAATGCAACGCAGCATACTAGACAGATGGAGAGCTTCCATTGGAGAATTGGTTTTGTCCAATCAACGCTACACACGCTCAGAAAGTAAGAAATACGCACGTCATCTAGGTGTTGAATTCGCTTTCCGGTGGCAACTCTAGTACATGAAAAATTATCAATAGGTTGTCATGGTAACCGCGTCATAATAATAGATATGTCGGATGGCCGGCTCGGTTTGTTTTCTGAGTATAGTTAGTTAAAACTTGTTTTTGAGCATTAATAATATTGATTCGTGCTATCCTTGTGCTTCAATTATTTTTTTATTGTATGCATATGAAAGTGAAGTATGTCGTAATTCATTTTAAATTATAATGGTGCTAATGTCTCTCATATCGAACCAAGATGCCTGTATTTCAGGTTCTGACACATTTTTTAGTAGTGATTCAAATACTGATGGAATAATTAAGGTAGAACTTGTAAACGTTAGCAAACAAAATAAAATTGATTCTTGTTTACCAACAACGTGTGTCAAATCATCATGTTCCGACAGAATCAATCCACAACCAAAACTATCAAAAGCTGATGAAGCCTTAGAGAAATTATATAAATTCGATAAAAAGTACTTGGGGAAAGCTGTACCAAAAAGTGACCGTTTAATTAATCCTAGATTACATTCCTCTTCGTCGTCGCAAGGCATATCTACAATCCAAAACATCTCACAACGCAAGCCTATTAGTGCTGAAGTTTCTCGTAACAAACATGTTCATAAAACAGAAGTCTTAAACTCTCAGCAATCATTCACTCCAGAAATAAAAAGTGTTTTATCTTTGAATAGTAATAAAAAGTCAACATTTGATACATTTTACAATATTAATGCAAACCAAGCCTTAAGCATCAACATCCTGGAAGTCGGTTCAGACTCATCAGACTCGAATTTTACTACTTGGCCTAGTATATCTTCTAGGTTAGAATTGGAAAATAATATCGAGCCGTCTTCAAGTTCTGATAATATCTTTCGTTCTGCTAATATTTCTAATTTGGTATTGGGACAATATAGAGAGTCGAGACCAATATCACTTTCAAAATCGGGACAAGTTTGTAAAAAAAGTGTTGGTGGTGAACAAGTCACTGTTAATGGTAAATTTACTATTTCACCTGCTGGAAGTATTAATAAACAAAAGGTTGGCGAGTCATGTTGTGTAACTAAAAATTGGTCTAATATTAAAAAATGGTGACATTATTTGGGAATAACAGGCCTATTATGACAGTTAACAGACTGGGTGGTCTAGGGGTAGGGTGTCGGACTTCTGTGCTNTGGAGTTAAAACCTCAGTCTCCAGTCTATTGTTAGTGATGTGACCACTACAATACACCTGACTGGAGTTAAAACCTCAGTCTCCAGTCTATTGTTAGTGATGTGACCACTACAATACACCTGACTGGAGTTAAAACCTCAGTCTCCAGTCTATTGTTAGTGATGTGACCACTACAATACACCTGACTGGAGTTAAAACCTCAGTCTCCAGTCTATTGTTAGTGATGTGACCACTACAATACACCTGACTGGAGTTAAAACCTCAGTCTCCAGTCTATTGTTAGTGATGTGACCACTACAATACACCTGACTGGAGTTAAAACCTCAGTCTCCAGTCTATTGTTAGTGATGTGACCACTACAATACACCTGACTGGAGTTAAAACCTCAGTCTCCAGTCTATTGTTAGTGATGTGACCACTACAATACACCTGACTGGAGTTAAAACCTCAGTCTCCAGTCTATTGTTAGTGATGTGACCACTACAATACACCTGACTGGAGTTAAAACCTCAGTCTCCAGTCTATTGTTAGTGATGTGACCACTACAATACACCTGACTGGAGTTAAAACCTCAGTCTCCAGTCTATTGTTAGTGATGTGACCACTACAATACACCTGACTGGAGTTAAAACCTCAGTCTCCAGTCTATTGTTAGTGATGTGACCACTACAATACACCTGACTGGAGTTAAAACCTCAGTCTCCAGTCTATTGTTAGTGATGTGACCACTACAATACACCTGACTGGAGTTAAAACCTCAGTCTCCAGTCTATTGTTAGTGATGTGACCACTACAATACACCTGACTGGAGTTAAAACCTCAGTCTCCAGTCTATTGTTAGTGATGTGACCACTACAATACACCTGACTGGAGTTAAAACCTCAGTCTCCAGTCTATTGTTAGTGATGTGACCACTACAATACACCTGACTGGAGTTAAAACCTCAGTCTCCAGTCTATTGTTAGTGATGTGACCACTACAATACACCTGACTGGAGTTAAAACCTCAGTCTCCAGTCTATTGTTAGTGATGTGACCACTACAATACACCTGACTGGAGTTAAAACCTCAGTCTCCAGTCTATTGTTAGTGATGTGACCACTACAATACACCTGACTGGAGTTAAAACCTCAGTCTCCAGTCTATTGTTAGTGATGTGACCACTACAATACACCTGACTGGAGTTAAAACCTCAGTCTCCAGTCTATTGTTAGTGATGTGACCACTACAATACACCTGACTGGAGTTAAAACCTCAGTCTCCAGTCTATTGTTAGTGATGTGACCACTACAATACACCTGACTGGAGTTAAAACCTCAGTCTCCAGTCTATTGTTAGTGATGTGACCGCTACAATACACCTGGCTGGAGTTAAAACCTTTCATTAGACATCAAGTTCACTTTTATGGTTGTTGCACCATAAAAACAAAATTCCATATTAATTTAGGCCATAGAATGTTGTCAACATTTTTTAAAATTGTGTACACCAATGTAGCAATCATAACTTTTTACAGGAACAACATATTATACTAATATGAGTCCTTCTGTGCATTGAAAAGGCACAGTATGTAGTAAATGAGCCATCTATATTCATTAGTAGGCTCAGAGGGGCTGTAAATAAAACTGAAACATAAATTATTGTACAAAAGTTCTATTGAGAAACCGGTAGTTAATGATAGTAGAACTACTTGAATCAATTTTGTTGGTAGCAAAAAAATATGTAAAATATAAGATGGATGAATCACAACTGGTGAGGCTGTAAGAAGATTAGGGATGTGGTGAGTTTAGGGCAATCCGGCGGTGAATGAAACCAAGTCTGTGCTTGTTGATTACTGTACTGTGTTGATATAATGTCTTCTTTTATTTCCAGATAGATGACGATAATGTTGTATTCAATGTTAAAACATTTGAAGATCTGATTGAAAACCAAGGGGAAGATTTAGATTATGATGATAGTGTTGATAACAAAAACAACTCAACGTTGAAGCTCACTAATTTCAATGTGGGAACAAGTGACAAAGAGAAAAAAACTTCAACAACAAAGAAAAGTTTAGAAATATGTTCAAGCAACAACAGTGATGATGGAACAAGTCGTATATCAGAAGAATCTCTTAAAGAAGGAATGTTTAAAACGAGCAATAACCAAAGAAACAATAGTTCTGAAATAAATGCTAAGATGACTCTTTCGAGCGTTGATGCCTCATCCATAAGTGAAGATGTATCGGTAATAATAGAAGAGCATGGAAAGTTGATTCCTGTCAATGATCACAATGCAGATTATTACAGTTACAGTTTTCAAAGTGATGACATCGTTGATCAACAAAATGTATCACATCAAGATGTAGGTGTTCAGACTAACAATGATTGCTTGTCATGGAGGGAATGTGTACCTCCTGGCTTTTCAGAGGATAGACTTGAAGGTTAATATAACAAACATACACACTCATATCCTATCAGGTATTCAAGGTTCAAGTATTATGTAAGCACATTTTTGGCCATTTTACCCCACTCCCCCTTGTAAGCAAAAATAAGCAAAAATAAGCAAGTATCTAAACCCCCTCCACCTCCCTTGCTTACATAAGGCTTGTCGACTTTTTTTTTTCATTTGTTCACAGAAATAACCATTCTTTTTTCATGCAATTTTTCTTATAGCCTGAATAGGTAGTAAGACATGGTAATATAAAAATTAATGTAATGGTAATTATTAATTTACTTACTTACCCTATGGCTTTAGGAACTCGGAAGTTAATTACCGCACTCACAAAAGTACGCCACCTACAGAGGCGTCGGGTTGGGAGGAAGTTGGTTAAAAGCTTGAAAGTTGGGAATTTTGTGAGATTTGAGATTTGGAGTTGGGAAATTCTAGGCTTATTCTGTACTCCATTACTTTCAGTTATGAAAGTCCTTAACTACAGACTTGTACAGACAAATTTAAAATTTCCCAACTGTTGATCCCTCCCCTACAAAAAATCCCAACTTCAAAAATCATCAAACATTGAAAGGAGATTCCTTGTTTAGTAGATTGTAGAAATCTTAATCAAGCAGTTTAGTAGCGCCGTTGTCAGTTGTCAGAGACAACGGCCAGTGAGTGTATGCCGAATGTGGTATACAAACGAATCATAAGGGAACATGAGCTGCCCAGTAGCAAAATTTCACTCAGCCAACAATACTTGAAGTGGCAGCATTGTCAGCCAATGTTTTGTTTATGACTTAGTGTTTTTAGTTGTGACTTTTGTGGCTGCTAGACTGTCACAGTTTTATAATTCAAATTATCATATGTACAGACAATGCCTTAATTAGGGCTTTATTAAATTTTGAAGGTATAAATAGGATGAATGTTACGCAACATTTTATTGTTTTCTTATCGAAAGCTCTGACTGATGAAATGAGGACATTGAGGTTAGTGTTAGTGTTTGACTTCTGAAATACACACTAATTTTTCTAGCAAGTATCCATACTAATTTGAATTGAACTGATGTATCTATTTCATTTTTTATTAAAATAGTCTTTCATTAAAGCAATTTAAATAGACTCAAAGCAACAATGAAGGAAGAGGTGTAACTTAGGGCCTTGTTACATTGATACAACTCTTATAATTTTTCATTTGATTAAGTAGACTACATTAAACAAAAAATAAGTTTTTTTAATCACCCTTAAACATTTTCAATTTGGGGTACATTTTTAAATTTGTCATTTAGTGTGTAATTCGCATGAAATTTCCTATAAGTGTTGATTTTGAATTTGCCATCAGTTATTTAATAAAATATCAGGGGAAGCCCCTTCCTTCACTCTCACGCACTAAATTACAATATGTGTTAAATAGTTTATTGACGTACCATTATTAACATTTTAGGGCAACTTCCATGAGTTTATGAAACAGTACATTGATAGACAGGTATGAAAATGTTTTTAAATAAACATGGCCAACTTTCTAATTCTTTGATAAAGTGACGAGCGAGCTCTACATCTCAGGGAGCTAACTAGTTAAATATTGCTTCCACGTGTGTTATAATAAAGCAGCAGTTTCCAACCTGGGGATTGCAGCGTGTTTTGGGTGGGGTCATAACATAAAGTCATCCCCCAACCCTGGGCTTGTTAATTCTCTTTTACTACATATTAGTCACACATAGTCATTATAAGCAATTAGAGTAATTAAAACAAGCTTTAGTGGACATGCAGTTTTAACTTCACGCTCGTTTGGTTTGGTTTGTTGGTGAAGGGGAAGTAAGGATTTTAATTCTGGCCAGGGATAGTTTATCCTAATATCCCTCCATGCAAATAAGGGTACATTTACTCTCAATTTTACCTATCCCACTGGTGCAGTTAAATGTAGATAGCCTAGGCTGGTAGTAAGACACAGTGAAAAAACTTAAAAACTAGGATTTGAACGCTTTTAAGTTGTCAAACGGTCACAATGCCCACAGGGGGAAAAGTTGTGGTCATAAACTACAAAATGTTGGAAATAAGTTTTATTTTTTAATCTAAAAATACACAATGTGAACGATATCTGCAACTCTAAATAAATATATTTAAACTCAATTGGATATTTAGCTAAGACTTAGGTAAACTGAAATAAATAATAAGTAAAGTTATTTCCTTATGCACTGAAAAGCCTTGTAGCTTGAAAAATCCAGGATCAACAAATAAATTTAAAAATATGGTTGCCTAAAATCTCAGTTCACAAGGTTTTATTAATTATCACCTCAAATTTTAAAAATTTTTGGGAGCCTTCCTCCCCCCCACCCCCCGCCCTGGTTCTCAACATTTCCCTCTTGTACTCTCCTTTGCCACTTGGGAATTTTTCTAATCTCAAAATGCTTAGAGCTGGGAAATACAATGGTGTGTGCCCCCCCTCTCCCCCCTATATATTTCGTGCAATGCCCCTGGCCACCTATCCCTATCTAATTATTAATATAGAGGCGCAAATTTACAATTAACACTGATATACAATTAATTTAAATTTATTGAACAGGTAAAATCAAAGTTTAAAATTTTATTTTATTCTAATTGAAGTTATAAGAAAGTATTATTAGTGAATACATGGATATTATATTTATTTAATAAAAAACTCAGTTTAATTCGATGACCACGGTCCTTGAATCCACGTTTCAACACTTACACTTATTATGTTTCTATTTGGGGTCTCTCAAGGTTTGGCCTGTCATTCTCTGTCTTATGTAAGCATTGTTCTGACTCCCCACCCCTTTTTCAGCAAAAATAAGCAAAGCTTGAACCTACCGCACCTCCTTAAGGTGCTTATGTAATGCCCTCACTGTTAATGTTGAACAGGGTAATTTCACGCCTTAAGTACTTGTTTACCAGCAAATATAAATACACCAAATTGTTTTTTTTAATGTTTTATTCAAATAAAATTTGACCTTTCCTTTTCAAAATAGCTGAGCAAAATATCACTTTTAGTATCCCATTCATATTAAGTTGTATTGTAAGACATATGAAGCTGTGGCAGGCCTAGCAAGCTGATAGTTGCAAATGTATGGCTTGTATAAAAAACTGATCACAGGCTGGGAAAAGTAATGCATTTAAAAAAAAGTGTTGGTTTGAATAGAAAATGATAATTAGTGAGAAAATGTTTCAACTTTCCTGAAATGGGAAACATACACGACAGATTTGAACACATACAAATGTGTCATTCCATGTCAAATCAACCAAAAATATACAAGTTTCAAATTCACTATCAGCAAACTTAACCACACTTAGAATTCTGATGGTGACCATAGAGAAAATGATTCCTATTTTATTTTTATTTTTTTCCATGTACCGTTTTTGAGATACATGTGTCAAAAGACATCAAAATTGGTTAAAAAATGACGAGCAGAGTTGTGTTTTTTTAAATCATTAAATGGTTCTTTAGGTAATTAAAAGTTTGTAAACATAATCGAGTTTGAAGTTGTCCATAATATATTTTATCTACCACAGTAGTGGAGCTATACTAAACAAATGGCAACCATAATTGTATAATCTTGATAGTGTACAAACATACAATGTCACCATACTATTAATATAAGTGTGTTGCTATTGTATCTACAATGTTTTTCAGAACTCTGTAACAAGACTCTTATTGTTATAGAGTGTTAGAGAACTAATGGATAACAGTGTTTGCATCATTGGAACACTTTAGACAGTCAAAATGATACACTAATCTCTCTTAACATTATAACTTTGTATGAAATAATTACAGCCCTGATGCCAGGATTACGAATAGCTTAACATTTGGGTAATACTCACCTAATGTAACATGTTTTTAACACATTCTTTTAACTTAAGATCTGTCCAGAGGAGAACCTTCATGTTACATGAACATTAAGTGAAGGATATTACATGTTCTAGCAAGCCATTCATGTTCCAAATAACATAAACAGGGCTATCTTGTACTTCATTTGTCTAGTACTTGTAGCCCAATCAGCCACAAATGCTTTACTTGGCTTGAATGAACTTCTCAGAATGCTTTAGAGCAGTGGTTCCCAAAGTGTGCTCCGCGGAGCATCTCTAAGTGCTCCATGAATAGATTTGAAATAAAAATAAATAAAACTTGACAATATATCAAAACTGTGAATTTGTGTGTCCATGAACTGTCTAGGTAAGTATTGGGTAGAAATTATTTACAGACTGCACGCGGTGAAACCAGACAGAGAGACTAGAGGGTGCCAGTTAACCCCGTCTCTCTGAGAACTTCGCCGCGCTTTCAGATACGATTGTTTGCTTCGACACCTTTCCAGAATTTTCTTGGAAGTTTCTTTTGCATATTAAAAACTTGTGTTTCTTCGCACCTTTAGTCAGTATACAGTCGAGAGTCGAAACAAATCAGGTAGAAGTGCAATGTTATTTATTTAAATGTTGGAAAAATCAACCTGGCATCGGAGCAGTATGAGTGCTTGAATGATTTGACATCAGATTCTGCGGTAAAAGAGAATTTTTTAACTAAGAAGTCACTATCAGAATTTTGATGTCAGCTATGAGACGAATTTGAAGTTTTGTCAGCTATAGCGAAAATAATCCTTCTTCCCTTTGCAATAACTTACTTATGTGGATCAGGATTATCTGCCTATGTGGCTACTAAAAAAAAAGATCCCGTCTCAATGCAAAGCCAGATATTCAGTTGTAGCTGTCTCAAATTCAACCAGATATAGCCACATTGTGCAAATCAAAATACAGCAGTCCCATCCCTCTCATTAGAATTTAAGTTCGTGGTATATAATTTATCGTTCTTTATTCATGCCAAGTGACCTTTTTTTTTTGCAGCCATGAAAATTGTTTTAACACTGTCTGTGCGGGTAACATATTGTGGATTTACAATACCTGCTTTGAATTCTTTATCAAATGTGTTGCTTTAGGTTAATTTATGTTTTTTGTTGTTGTTTTGCGTTTATGTAGTTAAGTTCCTTATTTCTCTGAAAATAAGGGAGAAAATAACATTTATAATGAAATAAAACTTGATGTTTAACACACCCAAATGTTTAAACATTCGTTTCCACCGTGAATACTGCTGTAATTCGGTTTAGTATCTATCTATGTAGAGTATGTGTGAAAATATGTGCAAAATTGTTGTTTTGAGAAAACGATATTTAAAGTTACAATTTTCATTAGCTTTCAATAGGAACAATTAAGTTTGGATCAAAATTTAAGCTATTTATAAATCTAAAAATAATTCGTGCTTTTACTATACGATAAAATATTGACTAACAACTTTAAAAAATGCAGTTAGGTAAATATATCAAAAATTGAATGTGCATGCATTTAGCATCAAGGCAATTATGGTGCTTCGTGACGAATTTCTCTCTCGAAAAGTGCTCCGCGATTCAAAAAGTTTGGGAACCGCTGCTTTAGAGTGTTGAATTGAATCGAGCTTGAGTTCAGTAAATATAAAATACAGTAGAACTTTTTTAATTTGATGCCTAAGGGGTATGTAAAAAATTCAAAATATCACAAATTTGAATTGATTATTTTTGTGAGTATATATACAGCTGGCACACAATAAATCAATAATCTCAAAATATTCTACATACAAGCACACACATACACAATAAATGTATACAAATATTTATGAAAAATGTAAACACAAAATATTAAAACCTGAAAAAAATGAGCATACAAAAATTGTGGAGTTAAATGATTGAGGATTTGAAATACGCTGGGTGTCATGTGATTGCATTGTCACACAGAAGGGATGAAAGCTCGGCCAACACATACCCTATTCTAGGAAACTTTATTTGACATTCTTGGTATATGGGTTGATTTAGTTAAGATCTTTAAGTTGGTTTGAAATGACTACTAACTCAGAAATTAACTTACATAACATAGATTTAACCTTTTTCAAATACATAAAACTATTTTAATAGGATAACAACAGAACATTCTAGGAAAATTAAGGATTGTATTAGTTTTATTGAAGCTTCAAGTTTCAGGACTGCCTTAAACAGACGATGGCCTTAACGTAACTGATACTGTATTTAACTCTGCCGAGCTTCCTAATCGACTTGCTGTGGCAATCAATCAGATGTTGAGGCAGCAGATCCAGTTAACAAGGCACTTGATTGCCAGTCAATATGAAGTTGTATGTGTTGTAGGTTTGGCACCTTTGAGTCCAGTTGATCTGGCAATCAATCAGATGTTGAGGCAGCAGATCCAGTTAACAAGGCACTTGATTGCCAGTCAATATTCCATGTACAAGGCTTACACAACGTCTGTAAAGTTTATGAGAGAACGATACAAGCCTGTTACCTTGAATGAAACAAAGAAGGTACTTTATAATACAATTTATATACTCAATTTATGCTTAGTTTAGTTTGTTACAAATTAAAGACTTGCTATGAAATTCATCAACATTGTTGTAGCATATGTACTAGAGGTGTGTGTAAGAATATTTTGATGTTTATATATAATGTGTATGTCCTATAAGTTTAGAGGAATGCGAAGCTTTGAAATGTTGAAGCCAAAGGTCACATCTCCTTTTCTGCACTAATTATTATGAAAAGATTGGAAATATCTCGGCCATTATTACATAAGAACAGCTACTATGCGCTATTTTAACATAGATAGGTGATCAGATGACAGCTATAACGAAATTATAGCTAAATTATTCATGTGTCAGCTTACATTAATATAGTATTTGTTTTTTTCTTTTCTTTACTTACTTACACTTAATGGATAATTAAAAAAATTAAAAGTATTTTTATTTAACACCAAAATTCTTATCTTCAACCTTGGCTTGGCTTTGCATTTAAAAAGCGACCTTTGCGTACCCCAATAAGTTTGATATAAGTTATGTATATAATTCAAATATAAATCATTAAAATAATTACTCTAGTAAGTTAACATAGATAACCAATAATTATTTTGTTAAAGCTTGAAATGCTGACAATGTGGACACTTTGTTAAATCCTCAAGTACATAATGTGGAACTAGTGAAATATCCCTTTGAATGCCATGTTGTCATACTCTACTGGTAACTCGCTACAAAATACTGAAAATATACATTGGGTAGAACTCAAAAGGTGATTGATTGTTCACTGCTTTTGATATACTATTTCTCAATGTTTTTGAATATTTATTATTATGATAACAATGATATGTCACTATTTTGGGCACATGTCACATCGTTCAGATTAAATAGCAGGAATCAATTGTAACACACCACATACTAAACATATGAAAACATTTATCACAGTGAACTCAATCTGAGCTGTATTATCAAGTAACTCTGGACTACCTTGATGCAGAGCACAGACCTAGCATCGCAACTGAACTTCCCTGATAAGAAAACACTAGGAATATAGTTTTTCAGCTGAAAACTGGAAATACTTTTTATCTACGGTAACCCTATTCCCCTATCCCAATAGACCATTCATCAATATCTACACTACCTCCTATTTTAGGTCTTCATGACTGCAAAATGGTTTTATTTCATTGCCTCTCAGGTGTAGGAGATGTATATAGTTTCTCTCCAGAAGAATGCCAATGTATTTATTTAAAATCCACTTCCTTCATCTAGAGTTCTAAATCGTCAACAGATAGCCCAAGGGATCACTAAGACATGTAGCAATAACATTACTATACCATACAACACTATTTATGATCAAACATCTTCACTCATAGTAATATCACTCGGTATCTTATCTCTGGTTGGTTGAATATGCTGCCTTGGTGCTAATGGGATACACTTGATATTTTATAACTATTTACATTGTAATTATAGAATTATAGAAATTATAATTTTATGTTTTTTTTTTATTTTTCTAGTTTATCAAAAGAAATCAAGAAAAGAGGAAGAAAATGAATATTTAACATCCTGGGTAAGGCTTCTTAGAAATGTCATTATGTGCCATCAATAGCTAACATCCTGGGTAAGGCTTCTTAGAAATGTCATTATGTGCCATCAATAGCTGCATGTTTTATGGGATTTCAACTTGACAGAAAATGGTTTTGTTTTGGTTTTAAATTATCATAACATAACTTAACAAAACTTAGTTAACAAATGTTTTATCTTTTTATATAAGTTAAGTGCCACACTAGACCACCTTTCCAGGACAATAACTCAGAATATTGGTCATATTATTTATTTAGGGCTTTGACCTCATCCACTGGGATGGTCAAAGTTCAAATCTTGGTCAAATGCAATAGAGTTTATTTCTCATCCAAGCACTGTACTAACCTTAGTGTGTTCAAAACAAACATTACAAAATAAAAAAGCCCTGTTAAACATGTATTAATTGGTCACTTTGGTCATTCTAGGGTTGCATATCATCGTGTTCGTGTAGTAATATTGTCACTAGCCCTACATATTCCTTCAAAATTAATGTAAGTATTGTTAGAAGTGTAAATTATTACTGGCAAAATTTCCTTCTTAGCTTAAATAAATGTATTTATACATCTGTAAATTTTAAAAATGATTCCTGAATACAGGAATTAAACCAGGGACCCTTGGCTTAGTACGCCCAATGCTCTACCACAAGGCTATCCAGACTTAAAGCAGAGTCTATGATGGATGTGTAAAATAAATTTTTAAACATTATAGTTCTTCAATCACAACTGATTGTTTATTCATCAGATTACTTCTCAAGTACAGTACCAAGGGTAAAACATTAAGAATTAATTAAAGTTAATATTAAAAAATAATTCAATTAAGCATTTGATCACTGATGTAATGAAAGTTAAAGTTGATTGGGTAGGGCGAGGGGGGATGCTACTCTCCTTCGAATATTTTTTGAAGGGGCTAAATGACAATGTTGAAAAAGTGAAGAGGACTGCACGGAAGCCCTGAATAACAACAGAAATGCTTCAGAAAATGGAAGAAGGAAATGGAAAAACGCCAACAAAGAAGAATATAATTATAAGGCTATACATCGAGATAAACAGACAAATTATTTGCGGTGCTAAACTGTAATGTTGGAAAAGTGAAGGGGACTGCAAGAAGGTTCTGTGTAACAACAGAAATGCTTCATAAAGTGGAAAAACGTCAACAAAGAAGATTATATGAAGCTAAACAATGCGTTAAGGAGAGAAATAGACATAGCAAGGAAATACTGTATAGAGAAGACATACGATGAGATCATAGAACTGCAACGAAATGACCTCATGTGCCAGACAGCAAAGGAACTGGGAGAGAATGAAAACAAAGGGGTGTTAAACAATAGGAATAGAAAACCCTAAAGGTAAGAGGGTGACGGATCATAAAGAGGCTCTTAAGATTTGGGATATATAGAAACACTGTACGACCAGAAAAATATTCCAGGGAACCTGGAGATTGAAGCAAATGACGGGGTAGGTTGATACGAAAAAGAACCAGCATTTTAAAGAGTGAAGTGATGGCGAGACCAACGGCGTAGAGATAGGAAGAGGACACTGGGGGATAGTGTTTCTCACCCAGTTTGTTCAACTTGACTTATCAGGGAAGCCCTGTAGGGACGTGGTAATTTCAGGACAGGAGGACGCGTCATCAA
>CABFWB010003223.1:9067-22693 GCA_902151455.1 Timema bartmani | reverse complement strand
GGAGTGATGTGGGAATGTTGTTTGTCAGCCAGTCTGTTCAACTTGTATGGCGAGTGGCAATTTCAGGATAGGATAACACTTCATCAATACAATAAAATATTCAGATCATCTAGCATCGCTGGCCAGAAATAAAGAAGTGAAGAAATGATGTACCGGCTAGTGGAGATAGAGAGAAGATCAACAGTGATGTACCAGCTAGTGGAGATAGAGAGAAGATCAACATAGAGAAGTTAAAAGTGATGGTGATTTCAATATATGAAGAACCGCTGAAAATCAAAATTGGAAACCAGTGAGTTAGAAAACAGATCAGTTCAAGTACCTGGTTAGCGTGCTGACAAAGGATGCGTACTGCACCAAGGAAATTAGGTCAAGGTTCATCATGGCCAAGGACGCTGTCAACAAGAGGAGGTTACTGCTGACCAGCAAGTTGAGTTTGGAACTGAGGAAAGAAGAAAATTCTCGGAGCTTAAGGAGGAGACAAAGGACAGGGCACATTGGCGGTCCTAGTTCATTGACTAAAGGAATGGACCTGTCGTAAGATAGAACCCCTAATAATAATAACATTGGACCTGTCGTAAGATAGAACTCCTAATAATAATAATAATAATAATAATAATTGCTGCCTTCGTTCTACTTACTAACTATTGACAAGGTTTCTTATTCCTACTGTTGGATATTAAATGAAAATAAATCAGTAATAATTGTTGGATTAAGAATGTATATTCGTAAGATAGAACCCCTAATAATAATAACATTAAATAAATGGCTCCATTATGAATCAAAGCAGTTTTACCAAATTCTAGACCTGTTCCAAAACGAGTACTGTATTTACTTTTTTTTTTCTCCCTTCCAAGTTAATGTAAAATAAACTATTCTTGAATTGTTAACTATACTAACTCAAATCAAAACATTGCCATTATGGCCAAATTATTCTCTTTTTCGTTCTTTTGTAGGTTAGAAAATTTTTGTACGTCATAAATTTTTGAGTCAACTTTTGCACATGGTAACCAAACTGCCGCCTCACATGGCTTGCCAATTAACATGATAAATGCTCATCCATAGCCATATTCAAGAGTGATTACCTATACCTGGCATTTGACACTTCCTGAAATTTCAGACACTCTCCTCTTTATATTTTTCTGATTTGATGTGTTTCATGTAGGAATACCTGTGGTTCCATGATACAGTAATGTTACAAAACTCTTCTAACACTGTTTATCTTTTTTGTTCATATTGTGTATATTAACATATCCGAAGAAAAATCAGATATAAATACACGCAAAACATTTCTCGCTTAGAGATGTCAAATTTGATAAAATCAATTGTCATTTTATGTTTGGACCAAACCTGTATCAAGGTAAATGTCTTTGCTTGGACCTAACTTGAAAACAAAGAATCTATCTATCTAAATCAAAATTTAAGTATTGTAATGAGTAAAAGTATGTATCTTGATTTCTAATGTAACTCTCAAAATAAAAAGTTAAAATACCCATGTAAATGTTCAAATAGCCGAGGATCCGTTTTATACCTTTAAAATCCGCAAAAACAAATACTATACTTAAAAACAGTATCCCTGGTATATCGCTACTTGTCAATGTTACCACGTTAAAAATTATAATGCATGCATGGCAGTTGCCAAATTATGAAAAAAATTGTGTTTATTTGAAAAACAAACTAAATGTATGTTATTCTTGTGAAAACAGTAAAATTCACATAAAAATGTTTGCTATCACATGTGAATTTGGCATATCTTTATAGCATAAGCTTGTACACATGAGAGCTGCAACTATGTTTTCATACTACATTGTGAGGATTTATGCTCCCCTCCTGAAAATTAAGCATAGATACATATATGCTGAATATGGTTAAATTGTTTAAAAACAAATTTCAAATACTTTATTTTCAAACAAAAGTAGCTTTCTTAAAGCTGGATGGCATCTTTATATTTGTTATATTATCTTCACATATTTGCTTACAAGAACTCAATTCTCCTTCTTAATTGTCATCTAGCGTACACAGTAACTCTTGAAGCACCTTCATGAGTTTGCTTTTTGTTTCAAGATATCCAGTGACACACTACCATATTTAACTGTAGTGAGACATAAAATAATTCAAGCCTGGCCAAAACAGTAACTTATGATTCATAAACATCTAGGATTACAATACAAGCTAAAATGCAATGCTTCAATCCAAATAAACCTACAAACTATTTTATATTTTCTTTGAATTTCAATTGAATATCAAACAAAAATAATTAAAACAATTTCCAACAAAAAATGTTACCTGATCACTAGAGACACTGTTTTTTAGCTTCAATTATTTTTAAAAAAACAGCATTATGTAGCAAAGTGACATCAATACATGGCACTACAACTGACATCACTACAATTAAAACTTGATTTAAATACTAAAAATCTACTTGCTTATACAATATACACTGGAGTTCAGTTTTTCGAGAGAAGCTGGTTTTATTGATTAAAATATATGATTGCACAGGTTTCTCCCGTAGTATGTGTCATGTTGGTGATAAATTGTACTCACTAAACAACTGATCTTACTTAATCTACACTATTCTCTGGAGCCCAGCGGAGCTCATCAGAGCTGCATTGGCAAACTCTTCATGTGCTCAATCTGGACAGATTGTATCAGGTCGACAGTTTCTAACTTGGGCCGCAAGTTGGTAGTTTTGCTGCCTTGCAGACTCTTGTCGCTGGTACAAATGTTCTAGGCCGGAAGTTGGTAGCCTTGCTGCCTAGCAGACTCTTATCGCTGGTACAAATGTTCTGGGCCCCAAGTTGGTAGCTTTGCTGCCTAGCAGACTCTTGTCGCTTTTTAATGTTCTGGGCTGCAAGTGCCGGGTTGAAGAGTTTACCAAATTCCTCATAAAAAATGTTGCGGGAGTTATCTTTACGGTTCAGCATGTGCGTAGCTAATTTCATTGAGCTTTTGTAGTGACATTCCTTCCATTCATCTTTAATTTTGTTTCTGGTAGCTAGGTTCCAGACTTTATCTAAAGCAGAATGAGTGTTCATTGGGAAAACACGGTCACCGAGACTCTTCAGGTAGGCGCTCAAATTAATAAAACTCTCCCACAACAAGTGGCCATAAGGATATCTAGATCCTTCTAGTATGTCAATCAAGTGCACAAACTTAGGGCACACATCTACCACAAACTGCAACTGCACTTTTAATTTCTCTGTTCCACTACTGTCTGCAAACTGTTATAAAATAAAGTCAACACTTACATTTAGGGCTCATATACACTGAAAAATGAAACCAACGCATCAACATACTTGTCCAGATACAGCATCGAGTGAAACCAACTAGTTCACCTCGTAATGACGGGACTCGAGAACAATTTGTCCTTCAAATCAGGGTGGTTCTCTTTTAAGAATGTGGTGGAGGCCCCCTTTATTTTCCGTGGATTAAGGAACGCCATTTCCATTTTATTAACTAGCATATTTAACTCTTTCATAAAGATATCCCCCACCAAATTCACTCTATGAGCTCAACACTGGAAGTAGAGCAAGTGACCCCCAGCAATGGTATTAAGGGCTCTAAAGCAAGCTCCCATGTAAGGAGCAGATTCAGCAACAAGACTGATAACACGTTCCCAAGGAATGTTGTAACTAAGCAGACACTCGATGATAGCCTTGGTGATGGACAACGCATCTGCCATGTCTAAAATAACTGCAGACGGCCAGTTGTACTTCTTGCTCAGTAGTTGGTGATGGTTCAGAATACAATGACCAAAACGCAGCACTCCTTGGAATCCGATGTCTCGTTGACCACAAGGATGACTTGCTTCTCTTTAAACTTCTCGTCACTGCAAGACTCCAGATGGCACAGACCTGCAAGAAAATTCAAAACTAATTAAACAAAAGCTCAATATTCAGCAAATAATATGATGGTTAAATTTTTCAAAACTTGGTTGAATTCACCGCCATCTCTACAAAACCTTCCGCTGTTACATTCCAATCTTCCAGCTTAAAAAATGTATGTCTAGCAAAAGACATGAATTTTTCATCGTTGCCGCAACAAGAGAAAAAGTAGACCGGTGGTGTCCTACTCGTGGCGGAAATGTAAGTTATATTTGATTCACAAACGGCAAAAATTGTTGACTTCCTAATTTTTTGCCAATATGCCTATTTATATTTTACCAACTAAAATATGTGGTTTTGGGAAATGTGCAAATTCACGATACAAGAATACTGACAGTGTATAACCCAAATGGGTAGTAAGACGCAGTGCTAAGTATTATTATTATTTATTATTATTATTAAGAATACTGACACATCGATGCACAGATATGTACAAAGATCTAGTAATAGACTAGGGTCCAGGTATATAAAGAAAACTTAGGTTTCAGATACTGGCGTACAGCAGGGCGATTTAGTTTTTGTAGAGGAATGTTTGCTTTCTAACACATTTTCACAGTATTGGTTATGAAGGCACTTTTTCTGTCTTGGCTTTCTTTGCCCTCTGGTTCATTTCTAAAATTATGCTTTGTGGTTTGCTGCAGCCAGCGATCCCTGTGTCCAATGATTTTTTTGTAACATGCCCGCTAGAGAGGACATGTTTCTTCAATGTGTCCAGTTTTACACTCGCATGTCCGTGAATAGATACTTTAGGTCGCACCATGATATTATGATGTGAGCATGCGCACAATGATTCAAGCACATGACACGATCAAATAGCCACCGAAAAAATGCAGTGATTGTCCTCACTAGAAAGTAGACACCCTCACTTGCAAGGGCTGAATGGTGGAGTGAGAGGGGGATGCGCACTTCATCACATGATCAGCTGGTACTACAATGGAAAAATACCAATCCCAAGCGCTTCATATGTGTTTCTGTGGGGAGTATAGGATGACCAGTATTAAAAAATGTTAAATCTAACAATTTATACCAATTTACAGACATATGCATGCAGATATATTTTAGAGGGTTGATCAAAGTCTATTGTGCCAATCCCAACATTTTTTGCAATGGACCTGCCACAGGGTCATCATCTGACATCCATATGTTCTTCCCACTCGCTGCTTCCTTAATTCTCTTAGTTGTATTAGTAGTAACAAGCTTTCACATTGTGTTTACGAAATGTGCTCTCACTTGGAAATAGTTATCTAGTGTACTTGTGCAAGAAATTCTTAAAGTTGTATTGTATCGCCGCTTCTCCTATCAGATAGAAGAAGTGACGAATACAGTAACAAAGATATACAAAGAAGGATGGGTTGCATGAAACATAAGAGAGATATACAAGTTTAACAAATCAGATTATTTAAATTAAAAAAAGACCAAGGTATTACAAATGGTTTGACGTGATCATATACAAAACATTCCATTGTTTATTGATGGGAATTATATCAGTTACTTTAGACACTGTCGCAATCGGGAGCGTTAAGTGTGAAGTACCTTTATTAGACCTGTAACCACAACAAGTATGGTTGTGTCTTAATTAGAAAGGGGTGTAACTCGTTAAAGTAGAACAAATACACATTCTAAAACGAAGGTGCGTCTGCCTCAACACAACAGTGATTTAAATAGAATGGAACTATAGATTTAAGGTTAAACGATAATATATAACACCACTCTAGCCTCGCGGCTACTAGACTTTAACCTAATAAGCATATAAAATAACAATAGCTAAACAATACCTAATTCTAGAAAGTCCTAGTTTAAAGAGTTACAACGTTGGTTGTTAAATGAGATAGCTAGCATGAGTTAACTCCATATTGAGCTATGAGATACAAAGGTTAAGTTCCTAGAACAGAAACTATAAGTTTACAAATAGTTAAAGGCGAGCTACCAGGAATCTAGGCTGTAAAGATACTATGGCCGGTCTATTCCTCATTAGTACTGCCAGGTCATTCATTAGTATATTTAAATATCAACACCACTCAGGAGACAGACTATAACAATTTTAAACAATTAAACATTAACTTGTAACATTGTAACATGTTACATCATACTACCCCCCATATTATGCTTCACGCAAAGATTTTCCTTACAAGTCATACTACCCACTCTGTATTAAACCTCAATATTAATAAATTTTCTGCAATAGTAAGCTTCTCTATTGTAGTCCAATGTAGACTCAGTCTATATTAAGAACAATATCAAACAAGAATAAACTCCCCACAATCACAAACTGTTCATGTACTTACCCTGTGTATCTTCTGGTTAGAACAACCTTCAAGACTGGAATACACACCTCGCGTCCTAAATCGAAGAGTGGGTGGAACTAGCCTTGGTGAGCCAACAACAGAGGTTTCGAGCGGACAAGTCAAATCGATCCTATCGGAACTAGCCGAGGACAACAACTAACTGAAACTATCCTGCCGTCCAGCGGGAAAGACGAATCCAAACGCCAAGACATCGCGTGATGTCTGTACGTCACCAACACCAGTCAAACAGATCTCTATCACCACTGGAGTGCGTGTTCGAGACAACCCGCCAATCCTAGCCTGATCAAGGACTACGTGCTCGTCTGCATGCATCAAAAATGGGACGTCACCGACTAATGTGAACATTCCCCCCCTTCAACCCTAAGCGACTAGAAACACTATTTAAACCTTGCAGTTCTGAAACTCAGTGACTATTATTTATCTACGCCTTCAGGAGAAGTCATGTCTTAAACATTTATATTCAACGCCGTCTGGAGAAGTCCTGTCCTGGACTTGGACAATTTACAGGATGATTACGTATTGTGTTTATATTACCTCATCGATGTTAATTTAATAGACTTGAATTATGGCTAATTCAATTTTGAATTAATGTAATTTATGGAATAAGCCAAAATAAGCAACTTAAATTATTTACTAAAAGTTTTTTTTATAATACTCAATTTAATTATGAGACAGTTAATTCTTTTTGCCGCCACTTGGGCGCTAGGGTCAGTGAAGTCACGTAAATATTTAGATTGCCATATTTATTAACTTATTTTGTTAGAAGTATTTAATTTAAATTGACAGAGTTTTGCACACTAAGTAATTGTAAATTCCACTTTTTTAATAATGTTTTCATATTTAATTGTTGTTTGAATTAACGTAAAATTTTGCGGATTGATTGATTTAGACTTAATAATTTTCCAAATTATTTAATTGAAATAACTTGTGGTTTAACTAGACTTTTTGTATGTCATTTTTTTTTATTATTAACAAGTAGAAATCTTGTTAACGAAGTTCTTTGTGTCTACATTTAATAGTCCCCCGGGAGTTTGACTTAATGCCGGTAAGTCAAACTCTCATGTTCATATAACTATCTGTGTGATATTAAATTTAACTTTATCATTAACTCTGTCTTTATTCAATGTAGTGAAGCAGACACTTTGGTAACCATTTCAAAGATGCCAGTTAGGCTCTTTTTTGTATTTGAATAAATATCTGTCTAGATATTTATAAACTAATGATTTGATCAAATAGTCAAACATTTAAGGTTGTGTTGTCAATATTCAGTGTTGTGAAACTGACTGTGTAGTTTGGTCGAGTTATTGTCTCTTCCAGACTGACCTAGTAGACTTAAAGAGATGTTTCATGTGTGGAAACATTTGCGTGATGAAACTGTGCTTTAATTTTGATATGATTTTCAACATAACCTCGATGGATTTTTGAGGCCATGTAATTTATTGTTTCAACTGTTGTTATTTTGAATAAAACATTCATATTGTTATATAATTGTTGCTAATGTCTTTTTACTTCCTATCTAATGTTAGCTTACCTCCATTCTTCTTTTAGTCTAGTGTGGTCGTAGCTAAGAGGTAGTAGAGTGGGTGGTAACAAACTAATTCAAGCAGCGCCTGAAGGGGGCTGGATAAAATAAACAATACCATGCGAGCCACTACTCTGGACTAGTAGCATACCCACAAGTTGAGCTTACAAGAGCACAACAATAGGTAGATTAGAGACTGGTATAAGTCATGGAACAAAGCAATAGATTACCTGATATTCCCTTTTTCTGATCTAAAAGTTAAGACCATATATAACTCGGCCACACAGTATAGGGCGTCGGGTATTTGCCCAAACATTCCAAAATCATGTCTTATGAACATAGAAAAACAGGTCAGAAACTCTGACATTCAAAACTATGTCTAATGGACATAGAAAACGGTTAACTTAACCTAACATACAAAACCGAGACCATCGCTTGTACGTGTACTAGTCCTTGTTGACCTCTAGGATGTTGCTACGACGAGTCGTTAGAATAGAATACAAAATATGAAGCGAGGGGTGGTGGTTTTATACAAGATGCACTGATGTGTTAGGAAAGGGAAGCAAACAAGAGGGGTGGGTGACCTTCCAGAACAAGTTAGAACATCTACTAGCTCTTGGAGACAGCCGCTGATGATGACATTGGGGAGTGGGCAGTCATAACAGTTGAGTTTTGCAAGCGAGCAAGGTGTCTGTATGTAGAAAACTTCTTCTGCAAACGTAGACATCTACTGGGGCAGGTTTCCTTGAGCTTGGCCGTTTCCAGCAACACGATTTCACCGTGAGCTTATATCTGCCACATATTATTTAAATTTATTAGTTCTTGGATTTACAGTGATAATCTTATAAATAGGGTAGTGTTAATGTACATGCTAATGAGTAATTAGTACGTTCCAGTATTCTCTATCTCCCATAAGGGAATACCGGCCTCAATAAATGCCTTGCAGAGATCTAGTGAAATCTGTGATTGATGTTGGAAGATTGCTTACAAAGAAATCAGAGTTGCTTTTGGCTCATCTGTTGTTCGACACATGACAGATTTATGTGTAGAGGTTTTTACATGCTGTGAAACATGACACTTTTTTGCGCAGTTTATTGACATTTCACACACTTTGCAAAACAAGATTGATCCATCAGTTGAAAATAAGTCACCAAAATCTTTCACGAAATTATTAAATTTTGTTTTTAATCCTGCCGATTCTTTTGGCATGGTGAAACAACTGCCCAGTAAACGTCAACAAGAAACCACCAAACAGTGTTGTACCACTTGCACAAAATACCAATCTTCAGCGGATGAGGAAAGCGAACTGAGATAAAATATGTCGACTAATGTTGCCTTCGAGGTTATCCACAACCCGACATACACACGTGTATGCATTTGAACGAAATAAAGTGATTGACAACTTAAGGAAGAGATGGGTGTGTTAATGGCACTGCTTGCTTTAATTGAAGTAGGCGACTGACCATGCCACAAATTGGGAAAAACACACCCTTTCAGAAACATAAAGGGAATGTGAAGTGGAATTTTTACGATACAGACTGACAGTTTAATGTATTCAGAAAATATTGGCTACAGTACATTCCAACTGTTTTAATCCCATGCAAAGTTAATTTCGGAAATAAGGTAATAGCCATTTATAGGCCTTATACATGAAAATAGGCAAAAATATCTTTGCTGTACACAACCCTAATACCTCAACATTAACTTATATTAAGTCATTATGATATCTATGACAATAACATATAGGCATTTTGCCTAACATCCAGTTTCTAGTTATGACAAGTACATCAAGGTGCATTGTTTTGACTACTCATTAGTCATTATTTTTCTTGTACGTGCAATACTCTATAATGCTGTAATTAGATGTTAATAATGTATGTATGCTCACTTTACAGAATCATAAGAGTGGGTAACCTATATACCAGTGGTGCCCATTAACTTCTCATAAGATCTACTTTTAGTAAATATCATTGTTAAAACATGACAGCATTTCTTGCCTCTTTAATTACTCTAATGAAGTAGGGATGAAGAAGGGAATATTTTAGACGTAATCTACCAGCATTTATGTGGAAGGGGAGGAGGAAACCATTTAGTAAAAACCACCTTCAGTAGACCTGATTGGGATTCAAACCCCAGTCTCCTCGTCTTGGCAAGCCCATTCTAACACGAGACCATTCATTTGGAGAGCTATTGGTCGTATCATATTTGTCCATATTTTTTATGTATTTTGATAAATTAAAGTAGGACCTTAATGTATTAATACAGAAATTAATATTACAATGAAAAATTACTCATCAATATCTTTTATTGAAAGTAGATAATTAAAAGGGGCTAGTAATAATGTTAAAAATAAAGTAATCATATTTTTTTTTAATTCTACTTCCTGCCCCATTTGATGTTCTGCGTTTCATCAACAATTATTTTGTAGTTGTGGGATACATACTTGAGACAGTTTCTTGAACAGGAATCAAAATGCTCGTCCATTTTAGTGTTGCGATATTTTGATTTGACCACAAATAAGTTGACCCAAAACATGCATGCACATTTTCACAAACTTTGATACTTTTCTGCTGATACATAATTCAAAAAATGTTCCTCTGACGCTCTTGATTTGATGAGGGCATTGTTCTGTAGTTTAACTTTTTATGTTTCCAGTGTTTCACTATCAATTTTAAATAAAGATGAAAGTTTTTTTTGGGATGTTTTTATCTGCATGTCTGTATCAAATGGGGAAACTCATAAATAATGTAACATTGGGTTACAATAGGACTCGCCCCCATTCAAAACCTTCACTCATAACTCGCCTCTGATTCATACTACCCGCTCCAAATAATATTCAAAAATAATATAATCCCTACAATAGTACACTTCTCTATTGTAGTAATAGACAATTCTAATCAATATCAATTAAATAGAATGGTAGAATACTCTGTTTCTGTACTCACCAAATCTTTCTTGTGGTGAGCAACCACCTAGACGAGCAACACCGGGTAGAAGCCGAGTATGGGGATTTGACTACGCGAGCCACGAGATCCCTACAGTTGAAGTCCACACCAACTGATTAAATTAACACTGAAGGAGACCGGGCCGAACTAACATTGTCCAGTGGAATACTACCCACCTGCCCTCTGATGGCAGAATCATGTACTACAGAAATAACATCCGATGGCAGAAGGAATGTTCCTGAAGACGGATGGGGCAACAACATAACAAAGCTACGTGACGTTCCATTTCTTCTAGAACAACGCCACCGACAAAATTGTTCTTTCCCCCACCTTGCTTTCCGGCTTTGAAAAAACCCTATTTAAAGTGATGAACACGTATTGTAAAGATGACTATTCAATCGACACTGATGGAGGAACATAGTCCTAGGACCAGGACTATGTCAGGACAAACCTTGATAAACTACGGACGTAAACTATGGCAACGTATATATTGAACTCTTAAATTAAAACTTTAACCTTTTTGTAAGCCATGTTTGGCGTTGTGATTTTTTTACAATAATTTTCTTTACCAGAACTTTAAACTTTGAAATGAGACTCTATTTTTTGTGTCTGTCACCACTTGGGCGCTAGAGTCAGCTGTTTTTCTTGATCTTTTAGATAACCACAACTATTAGATAAAATTGTGATGGACACGTTTATAAATATTTCATTTTTAAATAGTGTTGCTAATTATTGTTAAGATATTTTTTGTTATGATGAATATATATAAAAATGTAACCTTGTAACGTAAATTTTTTACAGATAAAATTAAATTAGTGATTAATTTTATAGTAGAACATTGTTCAAATGTTTTCACTAGGCTTTGTTTATAATAGTTTATTTACTTCGAGTTCGCAAGTAAATGTAAGTTTCTAAACTTTGAGTCTAGGTCAGATAGTCCCGAGGGAATTTAACTAAAGCCTGTTAGCCAAACTCGCGTATTTTATAATGTCTAATAAATATACTTTATATTTATTATTAAATTTGTTGAAGTCTGTATTTATTGTAGTAAATCAGACGCCTTTGGAACAATGTAATAAGGCCCATAAGGCCCTTATATAAACTTTACAAATTTATTAATGTTATCATATCAACACTACACTGTGGGTTGTTTGTCTCTTCAAGACTAGCCCATCTGATTGTTAGATATGTCAAGTATGAGGGAAGTTTCTCTCTAGTTAACTGCGTGAAATGACTGTTTGTTTCTATTATGATTTTCCACAGAACTCGGTACGATCATTGAGACTATGTAAAGAACTCTGCTTTGTTTTTGCTTTGAATAAACCGTTTATGGTATTGTTATTTAATCTTGAATTTAATTTCCCTTTCTGTATATATGTAGCTTGCAACCCTCCCCCTTCCTTTAAGTTATCTGTGGTCATAAGGAAAGGTTGGAGAGAGGGGTGTAACAATAAATTCACACCATCATATAAGTTTTTTGAAGATCTGGAAACGTCTCTCAAACTCTGCATTTATATTTTTAATTTCATCTATTTATTTATTTGGGTCATGGCATGCAGAACAAACTGAAACTATGTAGGTACCAACAAACTGGTTGTAGTTATTTTAAACATAATGTTGTTTTGACATAATATAGTAAGTTGTAGAGCTGTTATTTTTTCCCAAATTTATATATTTATCTAAACAAAATAGCCTTTCAAAATATACACTAGTGATCAACATATAAACATCACATAGTCGACTTTATGGACTCCACTGCTAAATAGTTACTATTAGCATGATTTTTAAAAAATCCTTCCAATAACAGACATTTTTTTAATCCCAGAAGGTATCCAAGGGATTTAACTGAAAAATAAACTAAAACTTGACAAAAATAAAACTACTTTTTTTTCATTTTAGGAATAAACCAATAATTTTATTTTTCATTTCATTCTCATAATATGTTTTGACTTTGCATAATTGATTTAAACTTCTATCATTTTGATAAATTATTTTATATCTGTTCGTAAATATTATACAGTGTCATGGTTTTACTAGATTAGCACTGTATTTTAATTTATTGTAGTTTTAGTGAAATAAATTAAGTCAAGAAGGCTTATGTTTCAACTGCTATGGTTAATATATTATTTATTATCATAAAAAGCTAAGTTGTTTCCCCCACAGGAAGATATTACTTATTATTTGTACATTTATTCCTAAAGTTAAGTAATTATTATTTACCAATGAAAATTAAATTTAAAATATTTTGACAAGAATAAGTATAAATGAACTCTACATTGGCTTTCATAAATTCAAGTAGCTTTTAAAACTCTTGTTTATAAGCCATACAGTCACACTACTATTAAATTAAGTGTTTATTACTATAAACTACTACTAATATAACTCTTATTACTTTCTAATCTATCAAATATCACCACATTTACTCTATAATAGGTACTTCTCAACGACACTACCAATGACTATTGATAATATTACATCCAATACTGTTTCCAACCTGTGGCCTGGGTCAGTATTTTGTTCAAGCCATGTATTTTACACTACCAGCTTGCTAGGACTGTTGTAGCTTCATGTTCCATATAACTTAACTTGATACAACATCCAGTCCTTCATCACTGTGAAAGGGTAAACCCACATCCCACCAATGATACATTTATAGGCCATGCCGGGAATCAAACCCAGACCCTTAACTCACTAAACAGACATGCTACCGACTGAACTAAAGTGTCAGATCATTAATATTTCATACATGTTCCTATCAAGTACTCTTAGTTTTAATGTTCACTCCTCCTCCTCCTCCTCATCCTCCTCCTCCTCATCATCATCATCATCCGACGTTTCCGCCTATGCGGGTCGTCTGGCACATTCCATTCCTGTTGAGCTCTCCAATCTTCTCTCTCAGCCACTTGTCTCCAGTCCTCTCCTCTTCCATTCCTGTTGAGCTCTCCAATCTTCTCTCTCAGCCACTTGTCTCC
>CABFWB010003222.1:66466-84166 GCA_902151455.1 Timema bartmani | reverse complement strand
GGTCTAGCACTGCTGTTGCATACAAATTATGAAATGTCAAAAATAGTGAATTCCAAATAGTTCGTATTATTTGGAAACTAAGTATATTATCACAATATTATAAATAATAAAGTTTGATGCACGTGACTGGGAACGCTTTAAGACAGTATCACTACGCGGCCCCCGAACCACGTATCAGATTTTATGTGGTGCTCACGTATTTAAAGAATTACGTATACGTTTGGGTAATTATTTGCGATAGAAATAAAACAAACCCGCGTTATTAAGATTGTTATGATAAAAGTTGAGGTGACACCCAGTTTTTTCCCAAGCTGAGAGGAAGAGATGAGTAATGTGGCAACAATTAGCACCCCACCACGGTCATGTGTTCGTCAGTCAACCGTCAGCTGATGACACTGACACACGCCAGTGTGGTAGGTTACAGGTTACATTTTGTATTTAATAAATATGTTTATACTTCAAATTAACTACCTGTGGCACACACCGCGGTATGCCCCCACGACCCCCAAACTTATGCCATAGTTATGACTGTGGCTGGATTTGGCTGAGGCCCACTTGTAACTCAGTTTTTTTTTCTTAATTTAATGAGATATTTAACGTGCACTTTCTGAACCGACTGATTATATCAGTACACGACTTATAAATTATATTTAACAGACCTCCCCCTGGCTAGTAAAGTGGTATGGAAGTGGATGTGTGAACAAGCGAGTGTCTTAGCTTTTATTACAACAAAACATTTTTTCGTTCAAAAGAAATCAAATATTTTTCCAGTAAGAATATAGAGTTTAATTTTCTTTATATGGTGAACACAACATTTCTTGAATATCTGTCAAGGGTGTCTTGGAATTTAATGTTTTGGCCACAAAAATATATGTGTATTTTCTAAAATTGAACTATAAAAATAATTCTAAAACTAGTATATATTTCAAACGGCTTGATATAATTTTGTTCCTTCATTGTGGCTCCAGTCTAAAGAGTCGTCTTCCTACTCCGCAAGCTCTTTAGTATTATAGTCCTTTAAGCCTAGTATACATAATCCGTAAACTCCGTATCCGTACACAATTAACTCTCTTAATAGCGGCCACTTTCCGGGATCAAAAAAATGTCCGTTATTAAGAAGTGTTCGTTATCTGGAATTTTTTTAAATCATAGTGTTTGAACACATTTTAATCTATATGGACCTATATACTATGAATAATAACTACACCACTCTCATTACTACTGGACTGTGCAGTATTAAATGCAGGATAGTAATGACTAATGAATAACATTTGTACGTAACTTAGGCTGCTGTACAGATTGCACAATACACAGAGCAATACACAGATAAAATGTAAACACTAGAACTACAATACTGTATATGCACGGACTAAGCTACTCCAAGATCCTCCCGCTTATCGATTGGATCTTTATTTCGTAGGATATTTTAAAAACTATTAATGGAGAGGGAAGGCGGCACTTTTCATGCTTCGCGTGAGCCAATGGCAGTCCTGATACTCCTACAGTAAAATACTGACTGTATAAACAGATGTTTTCGAGCTTTGTCCGCTGTTTGGAGATTGATATTAATAAATATGCCTCTTTAGAACTGCCCGACCTCCATGTCCACATCCTTTATTGAGAAAGTCTGTTTGGTAAGTTTTTCCACCATGAAGGCATATGTTATTTTTTCGGGGTAATTTAAATTGTCTGTTATAAAAAAGAATCCTCTATTCAAAGATGTATGTTAAGGGAGATTTCACTGTAGTCCTTTAAACCTACTCTACAGATTCTTGATATTTTTAAATTTTCTATTAAATACTATTAAAGTTAATAATATGAAAATACAATAAGCTTATAAAATGGCAACCGTTTCCTATACTATTAATAATGTTCTCATTTAAATGCACATATCATTGCTCAGTTAACGGTTTACCTGTATTTGGCTCTCCATAGATATCCGTTACGACGGTCTTTAAGGAAGTTAAAGTTGATTCAACATCTACGGAATGCTAGGAATGATGCAACGGGAAAACAGCTTTGTACAGGTTACAACAAATTTAATGTTGACTACAAAATTAGTTTGATCATAACAAAATCCTTTTGTAGTTCCCATTATATTTTAGTAACCTGTACAAAATAATATTTTCTGTGCGGACTTACGGATTGGGACTTAGAACAAGCAATATGTTAATGTAGAGTATATCTATTCTTACTGACTAAGGACTCTTACGGATTGGGACTCTGAGAACAAGCAATATGTTAATGTAGAGTATATCTATTCTTACTGACTAAGGACCTTACGGATACCGAGTATTTAGATATGAATTTACTATGGAATATACCTCTTCTTACAGATATTGGTTATGTGTAAGGGAATTTACTGTTAAGTAGATCTTTTTTTGCGGAATATGGATCTTACGGCTACGCCTTACTGTGGAGTCATTATTTTTTATGGACTACGGATATTACGGCTACGGAGTATTTATGTAAGGTACACGTACACGTAACATTCGTTTACCCTGTAAGGTGGCAAGCTTACCTTACATTATTCTACGATGATATAGATCCATAGTGAAATCCGTCACGGTAAGGCTGTTGCTACCTTTCAGGCTAAACTGAGTATACCTACAACAGAAATATTCCGTAGCAACAAAAGTGTCGCATGTTATCCATGCACTTTGCTTCATTGAACACTTTCTGAAAATGAACGCCATCGACAAAAATACCTCGACTGAGAACTATGATCCGTGTAAACTATCAGTAAAATCAGTCATTTTCTTGGTCCCTCCTGTAAACAGCCGAAAGCCTCTAGATAAGCAATTCACCGGTTCCCTGCGCTGTATCTTGTAAATGATGCTCACGTGCGATGGTACAGGGAGGTGGGTGAGTCGACCGCCCGTAACTCAACTCCTCTGTCCTTTGGCACAGAACAAGGTGCTTCACTAATGCCTCCATTATCCGGGGTCAAACAAGATGTCGGATGATGATGCAACTAACACATTTATCGTGGAAAAAAACACACTTGACCAGTCATCAAGGGAGGGATTAGAGCTTGGTCTGTCTGTCTCCATGAGCGAGTGGTTTGAAAAGCTGACAATATAATTCTCTCGACCAGCGTCGGTGCGCGGACTCTAGACCTTGTTTCTAGTTCAAGCGATTTGCTTAGAGGTTAGAGGCTTGCACAGCATGATCGCGACACAAACGAACACATATAATTTAATCTACGTCTCCATACTTGAAGCATCTCGAGATATTCCGTGAACTGAGCCGAGCCCTCTTGAGAACTCACTAAGTAGTTCATTTTATCGAATAAAATCGCTCAGTAATCAGACGACAACCGTTCAGTTAACAATAACATTGTATTATTTCATTGATAATAATGGAAGTTAAAAAACTTATTAGTGCTGTCTTCCAAAGACTAACGCTGTGATACCCTGGTGACGCCTTCACAAGAGTGTGGGAATACTGAATAGACTTTGAGAGGAAATAATAGGTATCTTATTAAATTGATGAACCGAGCAAGATCTATAAACACTAGGTAAATCATCGAGTTTTAGAGCTATGTTTAATATTCCGACTGAGTAGGCCTAAATACCGGCGCTATACTTATACAGGACGACACCTACCAAGACCAGAATGGAATGGGCCAGTTTTATGTGCGTTGAGAGCCACTGCTCTAACCACATCTAACACGTCAGAAAGGCCACTACTCAAATAACGGGTCTTTAGACTATTACTTTTTATCTTGTCATTTTGGTTACTTCATTCCTCCACGTGATGAACCCTTCTTTGCGATGTGGTGAAGATGTCTGTGACCTCTAACACATCACACGCTTGCGTGGCTGCCCCTAGGAGCACCTATTCCCCCACCCGCTTCACTCGATAATCTCCATCGCAATGTTTTACACTGAATGCTACGTCTCATATACACAGTTTTATAGTTTTTAATATATTGTTACTTGGATATTTATTGATATTTTAAAAATATATATTTGAGGTATTTAACGTGAACTTTCTGAACCGACTGATTATTTCATAACATGACTTGTAAACTTGTTTAAATCTAGAACGGACACAACACCTTGTCCCCAGCCATTAATTAATCACAGTGAAAGGGAAAACCCTCATTTCATAAATGATACATTTTTCGGGCATGCCATGAATCAAACCCGAGATCCCTAACTCAGCAGACAGACACTTTACCGACTGAGACAAGGGGTCGGACATTTACTAATAATAATATAGATTGGAACTTATATTTACATGGTAACCATATTATGCCTTGGCCACACAGACCGCTACGCTACGCTTGCTACGTCGGACGCGTAGCCAACGATCCAAGGAAATGGATTTTTGAGGGACTTAGTGGACTACGCGCATGCGCAAAACAGGCAATGTCGAGTGTTTGTAGACTGGTTCCATTGACACCTCAGGTCTGGACTTTTTGTTTGTTTTGTATTTTTCAACTCTACTTGCAATATACTCGTGCTTTTTACTACAGTATGTCGGAAGCTTTAATCGAAGATATTCGGAAATATCAGTGTTTATGGAACATGTGTATCACTGTCCACTGTCTCTTTGAGCAACGGTAAAAGGAAAATATCATCAGAAGAATTACTTTCCCACGGTACGCTATGAACATCCGTTATATTTTATTAAGACTGTTGGAAAACGATCACATCGTAGCTTATATATGTGGTCAACCAGTGTAGCGTACAAAGCGTCCGAAGCATTCGTAGTGAGCGTAGCGTCCGTAGCGTGGCGGTCTGTGTGGTCGAGGCATGACCTTAATAAATTACACTATGACCTTATCATATAATCTACGCCATAATGTAATGAGTCAAGGTAAGACTGCAACCTTTCAGTGTAAATGAGGTGTGCGTGTTATATCCCCTTGATATATATTTACATATTTTTTATGCAAATCGTGTGTCGTTAATAATATTGTTTATTTAAATTTGATATTTAATTTTAGTTTGTATTATAGCACACACAAGTGGACACGCGGACAAAGGTGTCGTGCTTGGTCTGGTTGGTTGTAAATGAGGAGGCCATGGTATGAATCCCGGTCGGGTGTAGTGAGATGTTTTCTTCCTGAATGGCTTCACACATACTCCACGCGTATATAAGTAATTTCCTTCTGAAATCTACCTTTCTCATCCTTACCTCATTACTGTGGCTAAACAAACTGCCCGGATGGGTAGTAAGATGCGGTTTACAAACTAATTTTTTAGAGCTTTACTGTTTGATGAATATCCTATATTTGTCATATTTTAAAAAGTACCTATCGAATGAGGCATTTTAATTAAAAAAGTGGGTTCCCCTTCTATTATTTTTTAAATATTGGATGCGAGCACGCCTCCCTTGAAATGCACCTTCAACCTGTCACCAGAGTGGTTTTCAAAGAGGATGCCACGATGAACCACTAAAAGTGCCGCGAAAATATGAGGAAATCTTTTTTTTAATTTTAATGTTTGTGCTTAACAAAAGGTTTTCTAAATTCAAAGCACCTGGACATAGGGGCGTTTCATTCCAAGGAAGTCACGAATTATAGGGGATGTATAAAGAAGTGCCTCCCTTGTAAAATGTTTGAGAAACACCGGGCTAGGGTTCAAGTCACCAAAATCAAATAACGGCACCAGTTCTATCAACAAAACCACGTGGCCCCGTAATAATGTTCTGCACATGACGCTACAGGCTATATTAATGTTTTCGCGCCATACAGTAATTAGTTCCTCTCGATCCATTACCCTTTGTCTTGTTTCTTTTAATCGGGCCTTTCTTCCACGCTGTCCCAGGCAAACAACAGCGAGATTTTATCACCGTAATTCCGTCCCTAATAGATTCGCGCCAACACCAAGTGGACGTGTCATTGTTCTTAACAACGCAGCCACATGTTTGTAAGACTGCTGGCACAATTTGTTTCATGGGAAGAGCGATCGTCTCATGAGGTGTTCGGCTGATGAAGATGACGCTCATTTATTCTGTTGTCTTACGATTAGAAAAGGATCCACTTCAGATCTCCAGCTGCCATTGGGGGCGGAACCCTGTTTGTGTAGGGGGCAACCAACAAAAAAAGTTATTTTTGGGAGTTTTTTCGCCAAAACAAGACAAAAGAGGTTAGGACAAATGTTTGACAGTTGAATCCCGCTTAAGGCTATTTAGAGGGACCTTAATCTGAACCTTATTTAAAAATTAAATTAATCTTGAAGCTATTATTTGAAAATAAGATACCTCTAGAAACCATTTTGAGTGGTCCTCTCTGAAAAGTTTTTGAACTTTGTATTCCCCCAAAAGCTATTTAAAATGGTCCTCACCTCGAAATTCTTTGAAAATTGGATGCCTGAAGAAGCGAGTTGGAGTTTGTTTTCAATCGTATCATATTCGAGAGTTAATGAGGGGAATTAATTAGATCAAAGCATAAGAAACTGGCCCGTTCCATTCGAGTCTAGGTAAATGTCGGTCTTATTCTTTGTTTCAAGCGGCGCTTGAGGTGGACTAAGTCTGACTATGAATCTGACTGACCCTCAGACCTTAACCTCGTGTTGTCAGAGGGTTAACAAATGAAGTGTAATGCCATCAGTACAGCCAGCCTGGGTTCGATTCACAATCCCACCATCAAATCAGACCAGGTTCATCTCATAGCTCACACGCCCATTGATAGGGGTCTTCCACATTTAAGATTATTATTATTGTTATTATTATTATTATTATTATTATTATTATTATTACTATTAGCACCGCCTCTTACTACCCGTTCGGGTTATACACACGCTAATGTGTGATGGTAGGGTGATTGTGAGATGAAATGTAAGACCTATAGCTTAACGTGGGATCCGAACCACTGTGGCATTCCACACATTCACAAGTTGTGAGAAAGAGGGTAAGTGACCCAAGTGTTAAAAACTATAAACTAGTTAGTCCCTCGTTAGTAATACTAGTAGTCATAGTATTTTTGTCAAGGCGTATAACCCGAACGGATAGTAAGACGCGGTGCTAAATATGAATATTTTTGTTCAGCTCGTCTTACTACCCTTTCTAGTTAACCGCACATTTACACTTTCAGCCATTTGACAAGTAGTTTATATTATTAGTGCAAGATGTCTTACTGTCCATCTGGAGCATTCACAACTGACATTTACTTTAAGAAAACTAGACGAGAAATAAAATGCACCAGCGTTCATCCGGGAAATAAATGGTGTTGAGAGGCACTCTCAGTGAAAGGGGTCGCCTTCCGGATCAGAGTTTATCACGCTGGTCCAGACCGCGGGCATTGAGTCAGCTTAGCCAATTTTACCATACTTTTATATAACTACAGAACATAAATTCACATTTTTAACCATCACTAGGGATTGAAACTGGAACATCAAGAGGCAGACTGAATGAACCAAGGCTTGTTAACAGCGATATATCTTATCGATCGTGGGAAAGTAGGACTCCCCCGTAGTTGCCGAGAGGTCATTAGCGGAGACGAGCCAGTTTCAGTTACAAGAAGTTAATTGCGAAATGACCGCCTTGAGGAAATACACAATTTAATATTACTAACTAGCTGACCTTTATCAACTAAGGAAAAAAAGTGAAGTTAAACTCTGCGATTATTTTTTATTGCTGCCATGATTTCGACAAGTGACCTAATACAACCTAATCACGATCTTAGCTAAGTGTCCTTGGGTTGGTAGCCTTGAGAAGGCAGAAAAAAAGGTAAATTTGAAATTGTTTGTTCATCTATCATCGAGTGATAAATTGGCCTTTAAATGTATCTATTGGTCACTGTTAAGCTCGACAATTGATCAGTGAGCCAACCAATCCGGGTGTGTCCACATTACAGGGACGCACCCAAAGTGAATTTGTGAATAGATGGGGGGGGAGACAAGCGTTGTATCTGTCTCAATCTCCTCACAGTACAGAAAATATTGATGCTCAGTTATAATATAGAGCACTAAGGATGTGTCGAATACATAGGATACATTTTCAGACCAGGCTTATGACAAAATAATAAAAACGTATACCGCTATACACATCAACAAATTACAGAGTTAATAGCTTCGATATATTATATTATGCCCTTCGTTGAAATTAAATTTCTGGTCATGCCATCACCACATTATATTTTTAATTAATATATTAACATAATTAAAAAGACAGCCCAGGCAAATATTACAAAGACATCTATAAAAGGTTTTTAATTTGTTCCTAAATATGTCCCATTGAAATAATAGAAATATAATATATTAAAAAAATTTAAATAGATTTATAGTGTTTAATCAAAGAGTGCAGTATCAAAATTTTATATAATAAACTTTGTTTTTTAAAAAAATGTGTACGATACATACATAAATAAAAATATCGATCTGGGTAGAGTTTTTAATTTAAAATATAGTTAAATTGAAATAAGTATGTTTAATTTTAGACGACTTTTACATCAATAATAATTTCAGCCTGTGGCCTGGGTCAGTTTTTTTATTCAAGCCATATATTTTCCACTACAGTCTTGCTAGGCCTGTCGTAGATTTATAATCTAACTTAAGATTAGTACAGACACAACATCCAGTCCCCGGCGATTAATTTAATTTAATTTATTAAAGGGTAGACTCACATTTCACCAATGATAAATTTTTGCCATGAACTTGAACCCGGGACCCTTAGCTCAGTAGACAGACATGCTATTGACTGAGAATTTTAGATGATTATATTATCATAATGCTAAGATTATTTAGTCTACATTAAATTCTAAGTTCAATCTGTAGATTATAATTTGAAGGAACTAAAAAAACCTTACATTTAAAAAATATGTACATCCTTACTAAAACAGAGCTATACAGGGTTGGCAGAGCCATAACAAAGGAAACCGGAGTAGGAGGACATCAGGGGGCGCCGATAGTGTGTGCCTTCAGTTTGGGGTTGTCGTCAGGCCGAGAAAGTTAAATTGAGTATTATTTATTAATTTACACAAGTTGATTGATATTCTGTAGTCTATTATTTGACTAAAATAAAGACACTTGACATCATCCACTTGATTCAACAGTAGGCTATATTCTCTTTCTCTCTCACATTGACAATAATTGTAATGTTAAAATGTCTGGTTCCCAACTATTATGAGTCCAAGCAATGCTAGCCGACAGTACGTAAGAGGACTAAGCCGCGTTACCACGGGGCGTGAGCCACGCTTTCGTACAACACTACCCCTGTGAGCTTAGTGTCGTGGACATTGCAAATGGCGTCGTTGGCTCCACGACCCTGTTGTGTCGGGATCAAACATGTTTGATTTTTAGCCGTGGTGCTGCGGGCGTGAAGCAAGAATGTCGTAACGTATTCTGAAATTTAATGATAATGACACCTTACGAAATGGAGCCCATTTTGTACAATCCGACTTTGGAGGATTACCAAGATCTAGAATTGCGTGCAGTGGCAGCAAAGAGAGTATGTGACGGTTTAAATATATCGGGATCTGGACCTAAATAAGTTATTGTAAAGTTTAGAAACTGGAGAAGTTCTTACTGCCAGGAACTAGATAGTCAGAGGTTGGGATCGCCTCATTCCTCAACCGAACGTTTTCGCCTGTGTGAACAGTTTATGTTTCTTCGCTAACGGACGAGAAAGAGCACGATATAGCAGTTATCGCTCGTGGTCCACGCCCCGTGAGAGCGTGGCATTAGCCAGCTAATTTGAGTATCGTTTATACAACTGAATTTAGGCGGGGACTGTGTCACGTATGTTATTATATATTATATATGAGTTGATAAATCGGTTTCCGGTAATAGAAATTACAAGAAAATGTCTGAACAGATTTTGACAAATGACTTTTCATTTTAAAGGGTAGGAGTCCAGGATGTCTGAAAAAATAGTAGATTCCAACGAAATTCTGATTTTCGCAGATAATTTTTAGCTTTTCATTATTTGTTTATATCATCATGGAAACCATTATTTGTGCATGAGTGTATATTATATGTAAATAGCATATTTCTATCTGGTTACAAAATACCAATTCAAATCTAACTTCAGGTGTACGGTTCAGCAAATAGAAAGATTACGGCAATTATATCAGTAAAATACAAAATATTTCTTTCTAGCTACAAATAATACCAGCCAAACTCTTACTTTAATGGTATGATACAACAAATAGAAAAAGTAAGGTGATTATTTGTTTATTTATCAAACAAACCCATAATATTAGGTTAAAAATATACAATTTTTTACATTGTTGATTTTCATCCTTCTTTTTTGTCTTTAAATATTTGTCTCTGCTCTTATGTATAAGTAAGTAAAATATTTTTCCTTGTTTAAAAACAATAACTCAACTCTTAAGATGTACGGTGCAACAAATAAAAAAAATTATGGCAAAAATTTACATATTATACTAAACAAATCAATGATAATAGGTTACAAACGTATCATTTTGTTTGCATTGCTACTTTTTATTCCTTTTTATTTTTGAATATTTACCTCTGATCATAAAATGGTCGTCATAATAGTTGGTCCTAAAACATATTTAAATACATTCTTTGATTAAATTAATTGATTTCTTAGACTGGGGAAATATGTATTGTTATTGGAATGTTGTTATTTTTATTCGTATTTAAATCAACAACAATGAATAAAATTCGCAAATCAAAAGGTTACGTAGTAAATTTGGCAAAACATATTTTCTTACTTTTGTTTCATGCATGAACTATAAATTTAAAACAATACCATTATATTTAAATATGTTTTGGTATGTGTTATAACTTCAAAAGTTGATAAAATGAACTTGAAATGTGTTTAGATAGCCATTTTAATTGTCCAAGTATGGGTTTTGGTGATAATTTTTTTCAAATATAGAGTGTAGAAACAATGAGTTATCGTGGGACCCTTGAATAAAAAAAAAGTTTGTTTATTCTTGGTTTAGAGACATCGAAGTCTCACAAGACATGTTTTACAAACTTTTACTTAGAGCATTTAAATGTCTATAAAAATGGGTTCACGACATTTTTAAATGAATAATATATGTGTGAAAAAATTATTTTCGCGAAATTGACTAGTTGACCTTTTCAATGCAAATTCTGGTAATTTTGGTTAATTTAAATGTGAATTAACGACAACAACATTCTAATAACCAAAAGAGCTACCTCAGTCTAGGAAATTTATTTCCCTGAACCAACTTCCATTGATAAAGGGTATATTGGAACCGACATATAAAACGGCATATTGTGACCAAAGGCATTTATTTCAAGGTTAAGAAGAAATATAAACTATATATAAAATCTATGTTGTGTCTGTGTGTCCTTCCATGACTCTTTATCTCACTTACAAATATCCTAGAAAGTTGAAACTTGGTATGTACGTGGATTATCATGCCATCATTATGAGAAAGATCTGAAATTTTAAAAATTCAAGATGGTGGATACAAAATAGCGGATGAAGCATACAGATGGAATCCTAGAGATATGAAAACAGGCATGGACTTTACGAAGCAAACCATCTTTATGAAAAAAATTTAAAAATTGAAAATCCAAGATGGTGGATACAAAATGGCGAACGAAATGTACAAATTGAGTCATAGACAACTGAAATTGGGTGGAGATGCTATGGAGAATGTAATATTTACTAACAAAATATTAAACTTGAAAAATTCAAAATAGAAAATCCAAAATGGTGGACGAAATATAAAAACCAAGCCAGCTTAAATTTTGTGTTGATACTATGGAGCTATGGATACTATAGGCATTAATGATAAAACGCCAAACTTGAAAAATCAAAGATGGTGGACCTAGCTTATAAATTAAGTCAATTTTGGTTTAAATAGGAGGCTAAAAATTTCCTAAGCTATCAGTAAGTTTTCTGTATGACAGGAAATCTAAGTTTTCAGAATTTTCTGATAAACCATATTTTCCAATATCAAAATCCTCCAGCAAAGGCTAACAAAAGACTAAAAAGCTATCTAACACAAAAACAATGATTATCTTAGAGGAGCTCCCTTAGCATTGCAAAGCTAAAAATTAATTGGAAAACTAGAGCCTATCTAGGAACAACAGAACAATTTAAATGAACTTTCATGTTCTTCGACAAACCATAATGCTCATTTTCCATTATGTTTATGTATCTATTATTTTATTTATATTGCTTGGAGAACTGTGACTTACTTTTTAATTATGTTTCTGTAATAGTGTATAATATTGTCTATTATTTCATTTGTGTTCCTTGGTGAACTGTGATGCTATATTCCATTATATTTCGGTAACAGAGGTAATAATTGTTGCATGGATTTTATACAATTTACATTTTGTCTGCTGAAGCTATTAGAGTGTATGGTTTTAGGATTATAATATTCAAATTCCTCTTAGTTTACACGGCCAACACAGAATCAATCAAAGAAGCAAATCCCAGTAGTTTGGGATGAAGTGGCCATGGCACAAAGTCATGCTTTAAATGTGCTTGTTAAACTGTTGAAAGGTATAATGAAAAATAACTTTCCATTTGATAGTAAAGTAATTTTGTTAGGTGAAGATTTTATCTGTGGTCTAGTGGGCAGAATTCCTGGCTACAGATCTAGAGGTCCTGGGTTCTATTCCCGCTTCTTCCAGATTTCTCTGTGAAGCAGTGGGTCTTGAATGGGGTCAACTCAGCTTCGCGAGGACAAATAAAGAGTTCCTTGAGCGAAAAATTAACGGCTCCGGTTTAGAAAACTGAGATTAACGGCCAGAGGGTTCGTTGTGCTGACAAAATGACACCCTTTATCGGCAAAAGTTGGCACTATTATTGCCAACTGATGGCAGCCTCTCTGTGGGTATGGATCGATTGTGGGTTTAAGCGATGGAGGAGAATATTTCCGTTATTATTTACCAGTGTCCTCCCATTCAAATAAAGCCGATACAGCACAAACCAGTGTAAAATATAACTTTTTGAGTTTGTAGTTTGTGACATTGAGGCTGAATATCAGCTTGCGTTAACCTGATCCAAATTATAGTTCACGGCTTCTGAAGCTGAGAGACGGACAGTTCCTTTTGTTGTGCCATTTATTTGGTTTTCCAACCTCTCACTTGATGAATACGGGTACATCTTTTAGTATACCATGAACTTAGTACTATTCCCTCAGATATGATAGTATAAAAACGTGCAGGTAATATTTCACTCATCAAGTGACAGGAAGTAGATTGTGTGAGGACAAGTGTAAGAGCAAGTTTGTAGAAAGAGAGGGTAAACACGAACAGTAAAGAAGGAGGAGGGGTGGGAACAAGATTAAAACTCATTAATTATTCACTCATTCTTACACGTTCCGACACCTCGACAAGCGCAACTAATTACTTTGCAATCCACTAATTGTGATAGTTGTTGCTCTAACAGAACAAGGAATCATGTGCCAACTATTATTATCAGAAGGTACGGTACCATTAATACAGTCCAACTTTCGTATGAAGGACCCTATCCGAGAGCTATTAAAGCTACTATACCTACTTTCATGTATTCATGCGCCAAATCATATTACCTGCAACCATCACTTTTGATAAAAAATACTAATATCGATACTACTTATTATTCTTAAACTACCACCACAAGTAATAATAATAATAGTAATAATAATAATAAATTATTTACATATTTTCAATATTAATCGCAAAAAAAGGTAACATTTTCTTATAACTTTCCTATTTGTTTTTTGTCAATGCGCCTTACAACCCGTCCGGGATATCCACATTTAATTATACTTATCAGTTAATAATGAGGAAGACAAATCTTAGTTGAAATGTACCCGTATTTTCGTGATGGGAGAGAAAGAAACTATTTATGAAAAACATCCTGCCCCTACAAACTTACAGCCCCATTACATTACCTTCAGCCGTTACTCAGAGTGAGCGTCATCACATCCTACATCCACCCCCCCATACTCTAATCCCTAAACTCGACATAAATGTTCGAATACGTCCCTGAAATATAGATCTAGTTTGAACGCAGGGCACTTCCCAGAACTAGTGAATCTTATAATTACAACAGACTTGATGGAATAAAGTTATATAAGCCAATACAAATTTCATATATTGAAATTAATATGTCGATCATAAACAGTTCGCTTAGGCAAATAACTATTTTACTATATCCAAAAATTGGAATACGTAATCTGGAATTTTTATTAAATATTTAAAAAATCGTAAACACAAAATATAGCTTAATTTTATAATAAAACGATAGGTCTACAGTATATTAAAAAAGTGAATTAAGTATTAAAAATATTCACTCTATTGTTTGTTTGAGTCACTTTGATTCTATTAACATGAAACCAGTCAAAAATATTTCACTTTTATTTAAATATGTAAACATAGCCAAAGAACCCGCGTCAATGTGAATGCAAACTAAATATCAGATTCCTCTAATTGGTTTTGCTGACATTTAGGAGGTCGGGGTTCGAATCCCGGCTGGGTTTCTGAAAATAGTTTCACCTCGATGTTTTTCCGCTCTCCCTTAACGCTAATGTGGGTACATTTCTTTTAAATTCCACCTTCCTCATCCTATTAGCGTAGTTAAAATACGTATACTCCGGGCTAGTATTTAGATGTGGTGGGAAAATATACCGGTATATTTAATAACGTAACATGTTCTCAGTATTTGTAATGAGGTATAAAGCTTTAGAATGTTTCTGTCCGGTTTAACATGCATTGTATAGTATTTTTTCAAATCCTCACAATTTATCGAATTACTCATACTCCATTTTTACACTAACATAAGTTTGAAGATTTAATCCTTTCTATGAATAATTTCAAACAAATTCCATGGCCTGAGTTAAAAAAAACCAGTTGAATACGATATTGTAGTTTAATTGCAGATTCATGACCTTCATTGAAGCGTTTGAAACGACTGGATTTTACCCATGAGGAAGGTAAACGTTCATTTTAGCCTTGAAAATAGATTTGTCAGAATGTGACAAGTTCATTAGGATGAAAAATAGGAGTCTGACAATATTCCTCTGATCACGGGGTAAATAGATTAGATCGATTTCAATCAACTATCATGCTCCCACAGTGGTTAAGATAATGTGGGCATCAGGCTTCCACCTACTAGATAAACCTAAACATCTAGCCAAGAAGTCATCTGTTGAGGGAGACAACGCTTCAGAAACTAAAAGCCGTGCAACCTCAAACGGCTAGATAAAGAGTTCTAAAGTATTATAAAAGGGTAAAGAGGGGAAAAAAAAATATTTTAAAATGGTACATAGGTAAATAAGGAAAAAAAGAGCAAAATGATATCGCTTTAGGACAAAGAGGGCAAAAAATTGTAAAATGGGTAAAAAGGGTTAATGGCTAATGTGGTACAAAGGAGCTAAAAAGTTAAATGTGGTAAATGGTAAGATACTTTTGATTTGATTTAAATAAAATCCTTTAACCACCAATTAACTATTATGCTACATTTTTATTTCTTTTTTATTACCACCAACATTCAAGAGTTCCAAGTATTGTGTATAGAAAGGTTATAAATTAATCTTCAAAAGAAATGTCAGCTTTTAAAACATGTTCAGATGATATCTCTATTTTGAACTTGGTTAAGCATAATTTAAGATTTGGATATTATTTCCAGTGGTTTATTTTATATACCGGTACTAAAAATAACAAAGGTTCGTTATAGATCCCCCACGTGAAGAACTGGTACACCAGCTATTTGATAATATAAATCAAAGGTGATAGCTGCAGACCACATGACAACGTAATACTATGTTAAAGTAGTAGCTTTCCTAGCTGTCAAATAAGGCAATTTCTAGGAAAATAGTACTGTTGTAACGCAACTAATACAATAAGGAAAATTGGCTGCATTGAGTGGTTTGGAACAGCGTTACCTATAAATAAAATATTTATAAAAGTAAAAACAAAATAAATCAAATTAAAGAAAATAACCGACAGTTGTGTAATATTATATTAAATACAGGGTTGCTGTAATATTCTTATTTTAACGTCACTATAATAACGATATAATATTATACTGATGTGTGCTGTAAGTTTTTTAATCCGTTTCAAATGAGTGTTTAATCAATTTGAATATAAAAATGAAGGTTGTCTACTGAAGCACGCCCTTAATATTCCGAGACAACAGTGATTCAATGAATAGGTATAATAAATGTTATGTACTATCTGAAATTATACTACTCAAACCCGTTTGGGTGTTCACTTAATCTAAGGTGACAAACTCACAAAATATTAGTTCGCTTTTGAAAAGAAGGTCGAGGCTCGAATCTCGGTTGGGTTCGATGGGGGTGGTTTTCTACGCGTGGTCTATCATTGTGATTTTCTTATTCCCTCCACCCTAATGTTGATTCATTTTGTATAAGCTATCCTTCCAGTCGACTTTATTTGTCTTGGGGTAAATTATTCGCCTCAGGACACGATGTTCGTGGGTTTAAGCCCATCCAGGGTAGATGGATTTTTGTGAGAGATACAAATCCGTAGCACAACTTCCTTCGGAGGGGAAGTAAAAGCAGTTGGTCCTATGTCGATTGTGGCGTGTGAAAGAACCTTGGAAGGTATGTGACAGTACTTTTCCCGGCAAAATGTGTAGGTGTCATTCTTGCTCACTTGGGGTGGGTGGACTGACAACTCGCTCCACCTGAGATTACAACAAGGAATAGCCAGAGTAGCGGAGCTTTGTTTCGGCTCCATGCTCCACATCAGGAGTCAAAGGCATTAATAATAAAAAGTAATTCTCCAAATCCCTACCCCTTAGAACGAATATTTTAATAACCTTAGGGTTGACGTACTCGTTTAAAAAATATAGTGCACAATGTAACATAATTCACTCTGCATCAGTGTACACGGGGACTAAGGCGTTAGTTACACTTTTTATTGTTCACCTGTGATGGTGATGGCATGTACCGAGCATTTCTATGTCTGGGTTTCTAATCTACCTCGAAGTAAATGTGGGTACATTCAGTCTAAATTCTACCTTAATCATACCCACCCCATTAGTGTAAATATGCAGATTGTTTGGAAGTGGAGCATAGAATAAAAGTTTAAAAAATGTTTTTCGCACATCCACACAAGTATTTTAATCACGATCACGATCGAATTTATCGCTCACGTAAAAGAACGTGAGAATGCCGTCACGTAAATGTTCTGCTCGTAGTTTTTTTTAATGGAATTCATCACTTTGTATTTGACGTGACGTTGACGCGACGTTCACTTAACGTGATAGTTATTCAGATTGTTTTAATGGTGTGCACACACATTTTTTTGGTAAAGTTGGTCACGAACACCAAAATGTCTTGGCCTTGTCCCACGCATTGGTTTGTAGCTTCAATAAGATTCTTTTGCGAGTACTTGAAGCCCACAATAAGCCTAACCTACTCTAGTAGCTCTTTAGTGAACAATTTGTCTTCAAACAGTTCAAACACATTGTCTGTATTTTCATCTAGTTCTCACGTTATGTTACCCCTAAGCTCTAATATTTCTGGTCACACGCTATGTTCTTTAATTTAGGTGAAAGTTAAGTTTATTGTAATACCGCCATCACAATATTGTAGGTAAACTAGGTCATACATCGGTTAGTTCACATGTCTATTAGTTCATATGTAGACTAGTTTACAGGTTGACTGGTACACAGATCTATTAGTTTACAAGTGACCTGGTGGTCTAGGGATAAGGTGTCAGACTTCTGTGCTGAGGGTCCGGGGTTCAATCCTCGGTCCCGGCACAGATTTATCCGATTGCCAAACCCTTCCTTCACCTCTGACAAGACGTGTATTAATCACAACTTGTGAATGTG
>CABFWB010003222.1:47958-64911 GCA_902151455.1 Timema bartmani | reverse complement strand
GCTAGTTCACGGGGAGACTAGTTCAAGGGTCCGCTAGTTCACGGGGAGACTAGTTCAAGGGTCCGCTAGTTCACGGGGAGACTAGTTCAAGGGTCCGCTAGTTCACGGCGAGACTAGTTCAAGGGTCCGCTAGTTCACGGGGAGACTAGTTCAAAGGTCCGCTAGTTCACGAGGAGACTAGTTCAAGGGTCCGCTAGTTCACGGTGAGACTAGTTCAAGGGTCGGCTAGTTCACGGGGAGACTAGTTCAAGGGTCCGCTAGTTCACGGGTCAACTAGTTTTGAAGTTCTGAGGGTGGGGGAAGGGTTTTCAATCAACTATACAATTCCTTGCTACATTAGTTTTTTCTTTATTTGAAAGAATAAAATAAAAGTTATAGCAGCAGCTATTCGCACTTATTGAGCACTCTAACGGTTGAAAAAAGGAAATCAATTTATTCGAGTTTCTTGCATTGAAACATCACGTCAATTTAAACTCGGACCAGTGCCGCAATAAAAACACCCGTTAAAAACGCACCTATCATCGTTTCCACCGACGGCGGAACCTCTTACCTGCCCCCCAGGTGGGCGATCCCCGCAATTACCACCATTGTTGGCGGTTATACGCGTTCTCTTACCCGCAAATTACTGCGTCGCCAAATTGACGGGTAATGACATACGTTTTATGAAATGAACCAAAGTGCTCATCCCCGGTTGTGAAACGCATAATATCAGATAGAGGTGGAAGAATGTGGTCGTGGGTGGACACTACAGTAAGCTCAAGAAACACACGATTGTACCAACCTTAATTCTTTTTTCCTCCCATGTTTAATTGAATAGGGAAATGTCTACGTGCTCACTAGAACCGTGTGAACGAGCGGTAATCATGGTTGGAATCCGCGAGAGTAGCGGCAATCATGAAACACTTGTGCGTAGGTAATTTGAATGAAACTATGTTGTTGTTTTTTATTATTTAAGGGGGCTGCGTACTTTAACACTGAGACGCATTGAAGACGTCCAAATATCCCACTTTATCTAAAGTCGTTTGATATTTCAACATGTTCCCATATTAGATTAAATAGCAAGTTATAATATTTGTTAAGTACGGTTATAGCAGCATCTAAATATCATATTCATAGAAGTAATTAATTAACTAATTATTAAATGTAATAGCTTGGTTATTTAATCCATCATGATATGAGCATTTGTACAGTTGTCATTGTACTGTTGGCAACACAGAGCCCTCCCGATTTGGAGGTGGCTGCCTTATCTGATAGCTCGTGATCTTAATTATTCTTTAGCACCACATCTTACTACCCATTTGGGCTATACACCTATGCACCCAACCAGGATCCAACCCCAACCTCCCCGTCCCTGGAAGTCTAGTATATTGCGAGAGTAGCGCCTTAAACCATGCGGCCACCGAAGTGAGTGTGATCTTAACTGATCTCTCACATGATGATTTACACATCGCTCACTCCTTTCAACAACGTCATATCTCAAAAATCGGCGATTTTGAGTTACGCCTGTTTTCAGAATTCCCTGAAAGAGTAGTATATCCCTGCAAGATTGTCATATCTTTAACTCAATATTTAGCAGCTAGAGACCAGAAGTGTCGTTTCTGCATTATAAAATATTTCAGCAGTGTTCTTTTCAAGAGTGTCACAAGTTAGTTGTCATTGAGCCCTTAAACAAGTAACATCTGTGTCGTTTAGTGTAAGAGTGTATTATTTCTTCAGAAAACAGTATTGCGCAGATGGTAAGAGCATTTTTCATTCTTAGTTTTGTATCAAGAAAGTACTATTTTGTTTTATGTCAGTATTGCAAGGGAAACGAAAGGCGCCCTGTTACCGTTTATTTTGATTTATGACGTTCTTGCACAATAAGTGAGAGACATCAATTGTACTATTTTAACTTATGACACTATTGTCAATTAAAATTTATGTCTCAGAAAAAGTGGTTTTGGATTAATTTGCTTTATGACACTCTTCCAAAAAAAAGTAGGCCCCTTATTAGGAAAATGTGCAGTTTCATTTTGGAATGTGTCATTATTGTCAGTAAAACGATCTACTGTTTGCAAGTTGTCACAGGTTTCGCATGCTTCTTACTATCACTTCTTCAATTGGTAATTCACTTTTCTCTTTTCCATATTGATCAGTATGAATTCTTGAGGGAAAATGTTGACAAAGATAAACTGGCAGGTGCCGTGATGGCCGAAGACAAAAGATGAAAGCATGGTAATCAGCCCAAGATGAGCGAAGCTGTTAGGAATAGAGTTACAGACCATATCAATAGAATTCCTAAAATTGAGAGTCATTATACGCGTAAAAACACCACAAAACACTACATTGAAGGAGGCAGAACCATAACTGACATTTACAACGATTACGTGAGTGACTGCAAAAGAGATAATGTTACCTTCAGTAACTTCAATTACTTCTATAACATTTTCACTAGTGACTTTAATTTAAGTTTTTTCCAGCCCAAAAAGATCAGTGCGAAACATGTGTTGCTTATGAGAATGCGTCAGAGACAGATAAAGTGAACTTGAAGGCAAGTTATGATCAGCAATTGGTTGAAAAAGAGCTATCAAGAAAAGAGAAGGAGAATGACAAACAGATACTAGTGGATAAAGCCTTATTAGCAGTTTACGATTTACAAGCGGTCATTCAACTGCCAAAAGGCGACTGATCAGCTTTTTATTATTCGTCTAAATTGAATGTCCTAAACTTTACAATTACCAATCTTCTTTAAAAAAAAACCACTGAATGTTATATTTGGGATGAATCAAACGGCCACCGTGGAGCAAATGAACTCGGTTCGTGTGTTTTAAAATATATTGAGAAAAACATTGGAACATACAAGGATATAACTTTCTATTCCAATAATTGTAGCGGACAGCAAAAGAATCAGTTCATGTTAGTAGCATACATCTCTCCGTAAATACGGCTTAACTCCATTACTCATAAATTTCTAATCAAAGGCCATACCCAAGATGAAGGGTATTCCGTTCACTCTTTGTTGAGAGAAAAATGAAACAAGCTGTTAAAAGTGGCCCAATTTATACGCCAGAAGGTCTCATTTCATTGATCAGAACAGCAAAAAGAACGGGTGAACCATTTTCTGTAAATGAACTTTCCTATGAAGACTTCTTCGATTTGAAACTTTTAGCCTCTGATATTGGTCCTCTGCGTATCGTAAAAAATACACAAAATCAACCTGTTAAATTTAAAGAGATCAAAGTGATGCGAGTTCAAAGAGATTCTCCAAATTCGTTTTTTATAAGCTTTCTCTTGGGGATTCAGACTTTATGGAGGCCATAATTATAAGAAAAGCCAAGTCATGTAATGTCCCGTTAAAACCTGCCTTCGATTAAAAGCTTAAGATTTTTGACGCTAAAAAAATGACCTTATGCGACTTATTGAAAGGAATTTAATACCAAAAGCTTACAAAACGTTCTACGAAAGTCTTTAGTTGTTTTACAGTATTATTTAGTTGTTTCTATATTTTTCTTTTGTATTTATTTTCTTGTTTGTATTATTTTTTCTATTTTTTCTTTTCTATTATTATCTTTTGTATTAGTATTATTGTATTATCCAAGTACGAGACTTGTAGTTTTTCCGGAAAAGTTTTGGAATTTGTCTAAGAAAATAAAATTATATTGCCTCTATCTGTGTTTTATCTTAATAACAAAATTCCTATGCCTTTCCCAAACTCATTATTTTGATTTAAACTGGAAGATGTAATAAAAGTAATAATCTAAATAAGGTATAATTGTCTGTTTGGAATGAAATTATACTTGCAAGGATGACATTGGTCAAGATATTTCAATGTCAGACTTCCAAATTGTAACATTTTAGTGATAATAATGACATATTTTGATATGCTCCAAGCACCATCAATGAAACTTTGAACAAGAACGTCATGAATCAAAAGGAACTTTTTTAAATCTAAACTATTTAAACTTATTCTTCTTCAAACAGAGAAAAAATATCAAGTCTTATCTAAAAACATCTGCTGCATAGTAAAAAGTTCAATCTGAGGCTTTATATTTATTTTTAGTACATTTTATTCTACTTTTAAACTTTAAAATCGCTCTCCTGAAAAATCACGTTTTTTGAGTATGACGTTGTTGAAAGGAGTGAGCGACATGTCCATCCCAGACTCTGCCTTAAAATTTGAGTTAAGAATTACTCTAAGCACAGGACGACTTCTCAGCTCAGTTGTTATAGCATTAGTGTACTAAGTCAAAGTTCCTGGGCTCAAATCCCGTGTCCAGGTGTCATTAAAAAAAAATTAAAAATGTGTTCCCTTATTACTTTTAAAAAACCTTACATTGTAAGTTTCATAATTTAAAAAATCATTTCTAGGGGAAATTAGCCCTTTATAAACAACGTTTTGCATGAAATATCACAGCTATTATAAAACTAAATTATTAGAAAGATAGCTCTAGCTTTACTCTCAAAAGAAAAGTTATTTTTAAACTGAGTCACAAAAGAAAATTCCCAAATAATAGGGGATTGTTTTAGTGGTTTTGTAGCGTCATAGCTGCCAATATCATAAGAAATACCGCGGCGTTATGATATCATATATTGTCAACTAGACGGCACTCTTAAGATACAAGTGCATCCCTAGAAAGTGTACATTTAATACAATGGACCCCTTCGGTTGTCAAATGATCTAGGGTGTCATTCTCGAAATCCTCAAAATTCAACCTTTCTCATTGCTCTCCCAACAGTGTATGAGAGTGACCTGAATGGATAGTAAGATGCAGTTCATAAAAAATTACAATGTGACCACATTACCAAATAAACTTTCTATTAGACACGAAAATAATAAAAAAACGATACTTAAACATTTGTCAGCCCATATCACCATCCGTTTGAGTTTTAAGGATATGAACTAATCACGATAATATGTTAGGAATGGAGAATTTATAGTAATTATACCTGTATTTCCGTGGAGGGAGAGTGAAAAACCATTTAGGAAGACTACCCTCAGTACATACAACCGGGATTCGAACCCCGATCACACAAGCATTTTCAGTCCAGTCTATTGAGAGATTGACGCCTCAAACCATTTTACATCTGAATAGTTTTATAAACTATCAAAGGGGTCCGTGCCACGCCGAGATAAAGGATGATGCGTTCGGAAAGCTCTGGGGAAGTTTGTTCCTTGTTCAGAACCCGTGCATGCTCGTATACCAAATTCCATTCCTTGATACATACTGGCACATGAACATTTCAATAATAAAAAGGAATGATTGGAAAAATATGTATACTTGCATTGTATATTAAATTTAAAAAATATACCTGTTACAACTATTTATTATTTAAAGCCCAAGACTCACGTTTCACTTGGTCACAGGCGATAAGGAGATCGGGGTTTGAATCTCAGGCCAGGTTTCCTTGGAGGTAGTCTCCAGCATGGGGTTTCCACTGTGTTTTTCCCCACCTTTCTTCACGTGAATTCAGGTGCATTTCCTTGGAGGTGAGGATGTAGGAGATGCTAGAAAAGATTTTTTTTTTTTCAGTTTTTAAACCAACAATTTTTTTGGCATAAAATAAATAAAATGTTGCTTAAATACATAGAGTTTGGCTTTCATCACATGGTGATATAAACATTTGTTAAGATCTGTCATGACATCATAGCAGCATTAGATAACAAACTTTTTAAGTGAAGAGAAAAAGTTGTCATTAAATTCCAGGACATCCTTGAAAAATATTCAAGAACAGTTTATATGACTAAGTGAAGAAAATTAAACCCTTTTTTTTTTATTGAAGCGATATTTTATTTATTTTGACCAAAAAAAGTGTTGATATAAAAACTGGAGAAACACTTAGCTTTTTTCACTTCTCCCAGCTCCACATAAAGCTACACTCCTCCCTTGGATTAAAAAGTTAATATTCCTTGCGTTTAACACACAGTATAAAAAACGTAGTAGATTGTTTTGATGAGGATTTTTAATATTCACATTAAAAACTTAAAGAAAAAGTTACTTAATACCGTAGTTAAAAATACAAAAAGATACCACCATTTAAACTCACTTGCGTGATTTATGAATTAAAGCTCGATAAAAAAACTAATGAGGTCTACTTGTTCCTACAAACATTTATTCAACCACGATTGTATTACAAAGAAAACAATAAAGGTAAACAAAGATCATTTACTATCAGACGTACACAGTAAAAGTACTTATACCGCGATCTGTGCAGCGCAAATTATGGTTTAAACTCCATCTTAGCTTCGCCATGCGGGTTTAACTGCTTTGAACTATTAGATATAATAATAATAACAATAATAATCGACTTTACCCGCTTTACTGGCCGCGTTGTCTAACGCGTAACTCTTGCAGTAGACTAGACTGCCGATGACGGGGAGATTGAGGTTCGAATCTCGGTCGGGTGTACTGAGGGGTGTTTATCCAAAATAGTTTTCTACTCTCCCTCTACGCAAATGCGGGAACACTTTCTCTGAATAAAACCTCCTTAATCCCCAAAACCATCAGCGTAAGTAGTACATAAGCGTATAAACGGAACGGGTAGTAAGACGCGGAGCTAAAAAATAATCTGCTTTAGTGGCGAAGTCAAGGCTACCGTCTTTTCTTACACTAAACCAAAAATTACGATAAAAATATAAGCTAATCAAATGATACGCATAAACAACACACAAATAATGACATAGAAAAACTAGAGCTAAATACAGATATATTATAAAACATAAACCTTAAGGTGTAATCGCGTCTCACACTTTTCAAACCCGTTACTGAGCTCCCAAACACTCAACATAATTGTTTAGTACTTGTTGGAATTATTGTTCCCACTATAGCTTGGAGTAACTTTATAGCTGTTCCTCAATCAAGGTGTTCATATATTCTTGGCATGGAACTACTATAATATAATTTATTACTAGCGCATCATTTGTTGTTTTATTATTACAATTTAAAGTTTCACAGTTGTCAATTATTGTTGATAAGATGTGCATACGATTTTATTGTTTACTATAGTAATAGGTGCTGTTTATTTTTATTTTTCAGATATTTTAATGAGTATTTCTTATATTTCATGTTTTCATTATTAGTAGTGTTTAGTAATACCTAGGTTCTCGGGCAGAGTGTTCAAAAAAAGAAAGAATATAGGCAAAAAGAAAATAGCGTTTCTTCAACGATTAATCAATGTACCTTCATGTAGCTCTAGTGTCAGCAATATCCGAGTTTGACGGTCAAGAAGTGCAAAGAGAAAACTGGAGGCTGAGCAGATTACCAGTCTATGGAGCAGGCATGCACTAGTCAATTGTAATTATTTATAATTGAATGTCAATACTAGAGTTCCCAGGTTCACGTTTCTAAACGGTTTTTCATTCAAACGCGATTATCTCAAAACTACATTTTTCATAACATAAGGCACATTTTTCTTAGTTTCTATTAGTCCAAATTAGATGATTTTTCTCCCATGTATTCTCATAACTATATTACACACTTTGACGAGATCTTTTAAAAAAATAGGGGAGGGGGTATTTGAATAAACAATTTTTTTTACGTGACGTGTGAAGAAAAACTGCAAATTGAATATTTTTTTAGAAAAATATCCTCTCAATAAAGTATGAATAATGTATCATTACAGATTCACAAAAAAGAAAAGAAAGTCTCTAATAGGGGATGAGAAAATGTTCCTTAGATTATGACAATTTAACATGGGCATGATAGGGCATTCTGGGTACCCTAATCAAGGTGTACCTCTTAAAATAACTTCTTAGATCAAGCACAAACTCACTATTTCAAGGTCCAAGTTGATTAGGTAGGTATTAATAGTGGATTTATTTTTTTCACTATTTTGATTTGAAAATAGCTTATTCTTCATCAAGCTTAACTTCAATGTGAAAGTTTACCACGGTGGTCTTAGGGTAGAGTGCTCGCCTCAGAATCCGGTGGTCATAGGTTCAAACTTAGCCAGGGTCGACGAATTTATCTTGAGCAATAAAAATCCGTAGCAAAACTTCCTTATGAAGGGAAGTAAAGCCGTCGATCCCATGTCGGTTGTGGTATGTTAAAGAACCATGGAAGGTATGTGAAAATACCTAAACTGGGAAAATTGATTGGCTCTTTCAATCTCGTTCATAGAAATTATCATGTATATAATAATGAGTTAGTTCAGAAAGTGCACTTTTAAAAGCTCAAATATAAAATTATAAAAATGAAATCTGAAACACAAATGTATGTCTCCTATGAATCTTCTCCAACGTGTGTGTGCAGATCTGGGACACGTATGATTTACCATCGAGCCCAGATCGTTGTCTTCGTGGGATCATACTCAAACATGTATGGTCAGCTTAAACACACAACAAAAAAACCCAAATTATATTTTTTATTTTTCACGTTTTGTTCTCGCCAAATGTGATAGTCGGTGGTTAATATTTCAGTAAAATAATTATAATACTCATCTTGGTTGATGCATAATTTAAGTATGGTTTGACACACGGGCTAGCAATAACGATATTAGATTGGAAATTAGTAAAAGAATACAGTCGTGAAATGCTTGCTATCACTCGGTCAGTAAGTTGTTGGCGTATCACCTGCTGTCAAGGAATGTAACACTCAGAATATACAAAACAACAATTTCACAAGTTGCTCTCTCTGGGTGTGAAACGTGGTCTCTTACCTTACATGGCGAAAACAAATTTAGGATGTTTAAAAGCAAGGTGCTTAGGAATCTATTTAGACCAAAAATGAATGAGGCTACTGGGGAGTGGAGGAGGTTACAAAGGAATGAGCTACATATCATGTACCCATCACAAGACATTGTTCGGATCAATTAAGTAATGACACCCCGGACGATTGTGGACTCAGGCTTCAGACTCGTCTTGTCTAGTTTGCCGGTGATGGAGAGGTTTGGATTCGAATTCCGGCTGGGTGTAACCTACTGAGATTTGATTTTTTCTGGATTTTTCCCACTCTCTGAATTCCATCAACGTAAATTTGAGAACACTTCTTATAAGATCTGTCTTAATAGCCCCCAATACTTTAGTATGGTTAAATTCGAACATCCCAGTGGGTGGTGTGTGCCATTATATTTTCAAGATATATGTAACATGGCTACGGGGGACTTGCGGCAGTGGGACTTGCGGTCGGAGGGATTTGCGGCCGCAAAAAATAACGTCATTAGATTCACGTCCACAACATTCAAATTTGTAAAACAACGCATGTTCCAACACTGATTATATTTTGAAACGTTATTTTGATCTGGGACCTGAAGTTGAATCGAAATTGGATTCGAAATGCCTCATTTTGATGCTTTGTTTTCCCTCAACCTAACCTACCCTAACCTAAACAAACCTAACTGACCAACCCAACCTAAATCCTAAAGTCTTACGTTACAAGAGTTTATGGTGTAAAATCCAAGAGCTTGTACTCACTCGAGAGTTAGAGGGAGACAAGGATATTCAACTATATGCTGTATGCGTGTCTCCTTGTCCCTGCTCCAAACAAAGTATGTTGAAGATGGGTGGCTTATCTTCATGGCGAATGCTCCATCCAACAAAAAACCTGCCGTGGCCTCAAATCTCACTATAGTATTACGGTTGGGCGCAAATCCCACAGAAAAAGTCCAGACCGCAAATCCCGCAGACACTTGTCACACGCTATCTATAACAGGAATTCTAGATCTAGCCTTCTCTATGTTCTAGAGCAGTGGCGCACCTTACCCAAGGGGGTAGCGGGTGGGGAGGGATAGCATTACTCTCTCTCTCCCACCAAGATTTAAAATATAGCCTACCTAGTTTTAATAAAAGTTTTTTTAAAACGCATGAAGTGCAACTATAATTTAGGGCATTGAATAGACGACACATGTATAAACTACATTTTAAGAACAAGCTTCCGACTTAATATTAAAAATGTATACTGGTTTACAAATTAATGGTTCCCCTATAAATATAAATTGGGGAAAATTACAGAAATAATAGCTTTAATACCTACATGAATGCCCACCCCAAAGTAAAATTCCTGGTGCGCCATTGATCTGGACCAAGAGTCAGCTTCTCTAACCGCTTGTCGGAGACAGCTCCTAGCTTAATAGGATCCTTCCTTTATCCTCGCCCGAGTTATAATTAGTGAGAGCGGTAGTGTAGGTGAGGGGGGGGCAGTAACGGGGGGAGGGCAGTGAGGAGACCAGAGTCTGGCCCACCCACGCCGAGAGACAGGTGGTAGAGGGAGGGCCCTGTGTTTCGACCGAAGGACTGCGTGACCTGTAGGTTTTTTTTAACAGCAACAAATAACACGCTCAGTGATCGAACACAGGACCACTCGAGCGGAAAAAAGCAACAACAATAAAACTGGCACCCGAAGAGGTGAACCGGCCGTCACGGTCGCCCCGAGAGTTTGGGCGGAACGATCTGATGAACCAATTATTGGTCTGTGAAGAGGTCAAGCTCCTGCGAGACTTACCCGTGCGCCGCGTCTTACCACCCGTCCTAGTTACCCGCATACTCACACTCATAAGTTATGGATAAGGAGGGTGGAATAAAAACAAAATCAGTCTACTATACTGCTGGGAATCAAGAAACAGCCTCTCCGCTACTGAAATTTGCGTGGAGGGAGAGCAGGAAGCCATTTAGGTGGAGGGGGGGGGATGGTCATAAAACCCAGTTATGAATCGAATGATAACCTTACCGTCTCTAGTAACCATAAAAAACCAGACTGACGCAAGTTTTCCTCAGTTTGAAGGACGAGATAAAGTTTTAGCTGCACAGTATTTGGTATACACATTAAAAAAATGAGCACAGCTTCTTACCACCCCTTCGAGATTATACACCTGTGTACTAATTATACTATTGGGCTACGTATTAGAAAGGTTGAATTTAAAGTAAGTGTACCCGCATTTGAGTGGAGGTAGAGAGTAAAACCATTCTAAGTACAGCTGACCAGAATTCGAACCCCGTCCAATCTAATGAAAGAGGGACACCTTAAAGACCATGTGGCCATTGGTGCGGGTGAATGCTTATTAAGAGAGATACTGCATAAGCCAGCGTTTTTTTAACCAGTGTGCCGTCACGAGGGTCATCAAGTGTGCCGCAGGACTTTGGTGGACGATAAAAAATTTGAGGCATTGAAAAAATCTTTTAAAATAAATTATCAATATATATTTTTAATAACACTTATTATTATAATTTTAGTTATTAAACTTTTAAACACAATCTTAATACTTGTTATTTAAGTAATAAAAACCCTTCTATTTTGGTGTGCCTTGACAGTTTTTAAGACCTTGTTCAGTGTGACGTGAGCTGAAAAAGGTTGAAAATCCCCGGCATACACTTTGAATTATTGTGAACGCAAGCGTAGCGGACTGAGCCGGCGTGGTCGGCTACTGCAATCTGTGATGAATCTAGATAGACTCTGTCGTCTGACGTAGCTCCATTTAGTAGTGTCACGAAACTCCCCTCCCCTCCACCTGTAGAGAACAGCGGTAGAGGAAGTTTCTCTTGGGACGACGGCGTGAGATGACTCTTATAGGTCCACACACGAGAGACGATTATCTGGCTACACGCGGGGGCCTCTTCACATTCGCGAGACGAGTTTTAAAAAAAAAGCATCCCTCTCTACTACCTTTACTCTCCTCCTCATACAAACAGTTGGTTTTAACACAAGGGTTCAAGGCCGTAGCCAGCCAATAATTTCAGGGGGGGTTTGGTGGGCCCATCCCCCAATTGACGGAGGCTAGAAAAAATTCTAAATAAAAAACTGTTCTAGAAGCTATCTGAAGTGTTTTTTATGGCAACACTACCCCCAACTATCGGAGGCTAGGACAAATTCTATATATTTAAACACCTCTAGATGCTCTCTAAACATTTTTTTATAGTAGCATAGTTAAGGAAAAATTATAAATATTGAACACCTCTAGAAGCTCTCTGAAGTGTATTTTATGGCACCATAAAACCCTAACTGCCGAGGGCTGGGAAAATTTCTAAATATTAAACACCTCTAGAAGTTATCTGAAGTGTTTTTTATGGCAACATAACCCCCTAACCGCCGAAAAATAGGAACAATTCTAAATATTAAACACCTTTAGAAGCTATCTGAAATTTTTTTTTACTATAACATAACACCATAACTGCCGAAGGCTAGAAAAAATTCTAAATAATAAACACCTCTGGAAGCTCTCTGAAGTGCTTTTTATGGTAACACAGCCCCCTAATTTGTACTTGTACCTTAATTTTGATATTGTTTGAACCATAAATAAAGCCATATATATCTTGTTCATAAAATTTCGGGGGGGGTTTGAACCCCGAAAACCCCCCCCTTGACTACGGCCTTGCAAGGGTTGTTTATTGGTTTAACTTATTAGGGGGTGGCAGGGAAGAATCAAAGAAAAGGAAGTCAAAGGGAACACTATTCCCCTTTACCAGATACAGAATCGCGCACCCAGCTCTTTACGATCCTTGACAATTTAGATTTTCCCAACACTTTTTTTACCACTTTTAAAAACAAAAACACAGAGCTGTAGCGAGACACGTCCGCCCAGTGAAGCACCGCAGTAAGAAGTAGAGTAGATAGACATGTCTGACTTTAAAACTTTTGGGGGTGACACATTAATTTTTTATTTGACTCGTCACTAGTCACTTCTTATACACGGGTTGTTCCGATTTATGAAGGAAGTAACTGGGATGTGGGTAGTAGACCTCAAAACAACACATGTGCTATGTTCATATAAACACATGTGCTATGTTCATATAAACATATGTGCTATGTTCATATAAACACATGTGCTATGTTCATATAAACATATGTGCTATGTTAGATGGTTCCCGAGATAAGGCCTCCGAGATTCTGCTGAAATTGTTAATAGACCTACTTGATATACCCCTGTTGCACCTCTTGTAAATGACGTATCACTGCTGGTACACAGACAGGGCTGCAACGACACAAAGAGAGGTGTATGAAGCAGGTTTATTTTAACATTTCCAGCAGAATTTTGGAAGGTCTTATCTCGGGAACCATCGAATATAGAACATGTGTTCACAAGGACTTTCTGTGTTGTTTTGAGGTCTACTGTTCATACTCAAATTACTAAATTGAGCATAATCTAATAATATCCATTAAATACTTAGCTTTATATTCAAAATACTTTGTTCCAGATTAACATTAATATTAATTCATGATTTTCGTTGCAATCCAGAGATTCAAATGGCTCACACACTTTTTTCAATAATGTGTTCAATATTTGACAAATGTATAGGCATAGGCCTACTTACAAGACTGTTATTCCTTCTGTGATTGGCCTAAATAATTAACAATTAATTCATTTTGAGTAAACTATTTGAACAAATCAGTAAACTATATATAACGATGAAGGGGACTTGACCGTAAAGTACAAATATTGACAAGGGGGACGTATCGTCTTTGTCGTCGCTCCCCTTGCCCCTCCCCTCACTTAACCAACGCTGACAGGCACGTCTAGGTACGTATTTTTTAAAACTACAAAATGCTTTCAGTTGAAAATTGGCAATGGATACATCTAGTATCAGAGGATAAACTTTTCAATTCATAATTATAAAGTACGTCCACATTATTTAATCTTTCTTAAATCACAAGATTACTTGATTATTTATTTTAGTTATTTTAGCCATGTCACAGTTCTGAGCTCAAAGTAAATGGTGGAAAAGATAGATCTAGTCTAGCTTCCTTCAAACAAATAAAGTTCTACTTTTAATAGTCACATATGAACATGTAGAGATAATTGAGGATTGTTTTAGGGGTTTTGAAATGTCGTAACTGCCATTCAATGGTGTAGGGTGGAGGGCTATAGTGCGGGACCCTTAGCAAATGGATTAGGAATGGGTAAGGTTGAATTTAGAGGAAGTGAACCCGCATTTGCGTGGATTTCCAAAATAAGTATACGAGTTTTGTTTGGGTTATTCTGTGACCGAGAACATCAAATGGTCAAGTAGTTCACGGAGTCTGGATACCTATATCCTAAAGCCTCACCAAGCTATATATTTTAGGAGTAAAAGGGGTGGGGGTCCCCTCAATACGAGATAGTGAGGATTTTTAAAAATCCTTATAGGATAAATTTAATGAGTTTGTAGGTGTTCTAAAATTTTCGAGAATCTACTAAGTTGCTGGTTGAGGAATTGTGGAGCAATACAATGGTTTTATTGACAATTATTTTTTTTAGGGGGCTGTGCTCCCAAAACACTGGAAATGTGAGCTAGCTAATACTAGTCCGATTCCTTAGCTCAGTCGGTAGCACGTCTGACTATTGAACTAAGACCCACCTCGGGGGCGGAGTTGGCTAACGCGTTAGTCTCGTGTTGGGCCAGACTGCCGAGGACGGGGAGATCGTGGCTCGAATCTCGGTCGGGTGAACTAAGGGTGGTTCTTCCTAAATGGTTTTCCATTCTATGACAATAAACGGCTGCATGGATACTCGTCGGTAAAAACATATTTCTGAACAAATCAAATACAAACAAAAGTGTTTATATTTTGTATTTTTACAACCTTCGCATCTTATAGCCCGTACGGGATATTAACATACACTAATGGGCAGGTATGAGAAAGGTAGAATTGATATGGAGTGTGCCCACATTTATGTGGCTTGATAGCGTAAAACCATGTAGGAAACAAATACCTCAGTACATCCGGCTGGGTTTCAAACTACAATCCCTCCATTAATGGTAAGCTAGACGATACGAAACTGATGCATTTGTCCCCGCGCTCTTCATTTTAATAATCAGCCTACTTGCGATTGGTGACATTGAATGATAAGTACTTTTCGTTCAGCCACAGACTTTTATTTGAAACGACTTGTACTGCAAAATAATCAAAGAAACAAACACAAAATTGTACTTTAATTTATTCAGTAGCCACACCTCGGGGAAAATCCATTAATAATACATCATCTTAATTGGATTCGTTGAATAGAAAACGTACTCGTATGTGGCGATGTAGCGTTCAGAGCTACCGGCCGTGGAATCAACCGTTCATACAATTTATAATTCATTATTCTCCCTTTTCTTTCAGCACGATATACGGTGCTACGGTTGTAGATCTAACTAAAGCTTACATTAGTGGCCGTATGGTCTAAGGCGTCACTCTCTAAATAGACTGCACTGCCAGTGACGTGGAGGTCTGGGTTTGATTCCCAACCAGATGTACTGAGAGTAGCTTTTCCTTAGTAGTTTCCCCCTATTCCTTTGCTCAATTGAGTTAAGTTCCTATAAATTCTACCTTATTAATCATCAGATTAAATTAATATGTGTAAATTTCTGATATGAAGTGAGACAAGAGTGTGGTTGGGGGAAAAATAATTGTAATAATTAGTTATGTTAAATTTAGAATAGACAAGCATTTACAGATTTCCCAACTACAGTACAATGTGTTTGGGATGAAATTCATAAACTAATTTTAAGATAAGCTTACTTATTGAAAGCTCCCTAAAGTTGTAATTCTAACGACGCCACTGGTCACGAGTTTAACTTGTACGGTTGGGACTTTTTATTTAAAAAAAACACTTAGATCATAATTTTAATACATGATTCAGAATGTGTGTAAAAACAATTGTCAAAACATTTGTACCTAAATTTTGGACAGCCGGAAGTGATTGATGCTAATTATAGATTCTGCCGACGCACGAATTAAAACCCAGATTTAATGCACACCCATGTAAGGAGAGCTCACGAAGTAGCCACCTACTAAAAAAATAACAACAAAACAAGACACGACCACCCCACCTCCTCGCTTAGTCCTCACTGATCATTCATTGCGTGTTCATTAAGCACTTTTTAGTTATGTCATTAATACTTTGGAGGGAAACTTTAGTCTGGTAGCGGCGCCAGTCTTCTAATGATGGGTCCTATGATGAGTTTGGTTGAGTGGTTAAAGGCACAGTCCTCATAAAAGTAAAAATACACTCAGGTAAGGTTTGGGAGAGCCACATGCCTCACATACAAACTTAAATGAAGAATGTGTTTTTTATTGTACTATTCATTGTATATGTCAATAGCTAAAGAAATCTAATTAATTATTATTTTAATATTAACCAACAAGATGCATTCATTATAACTTCCTATTGTAACATAGCTTTGTCAACATTTCAAATAATAGGCCTATATGGTTTTTGGTATTTCAATATAATATTGCAGAACCAAAGGCGTAACTTGTTTTTCATTTTCATTTATTTGNGAATCTTAAGACGAAAACTCAGCGAGTAGCTTTTTTTAAAAAAATTAGAACCGCATCTTACTACCCATTCGGGTTATACGGCTATGTACTAATTACTCTACTTAAATCTATAACAGACACAACATCCAGCCCCCGGCCGTTAATTTATTCACTGTGAAAGGGGAAACCCACATTTCACCAATGATAAATATTTTAGTGTCAGCAGGAAAGGGCAATACTGTCCTCCACAAATACTGCGAAACAAGATGGATGCAGAGACACGATGCTGTTTCAGTATTACATGAATGTTTCGATTGTATCATTGAAGCATTGGAAACTGTTATGAGCAACGAAGCAGAGGCAAATGGCAAAGCTACTTCTCTTCACACATGTTTATATAAGTTTGAATTTATCATCACTCTTACCGTTATGTCAAAAATGTTATCCATGACATACATAACATCAAAAAAATGGGGTGTGGCTGTGTCATGGACACGGCCGTGTGTTGTACGTGAATACGTTTAAACTTAAACGAACATCGTAGCTTCTCCGAGTCAAAAGTTATACTAATTGCAAATCTCGATACGCAGCAAAATAACCTCAAAATGGTGGTGCTTCCTCCTCCACCACATGCGATGCGTCACTGTTCTCGCTTATCGTAATGAATTCTTTGATCCTTTAACTATCCAGTGGTATAATTTAATTTTGGATGTAGAGGAAAGATTCGAAACTACAACACCAAACTGTATCCCCCGATTTTGTTATCATTAGGTTTTTTGGATTGCCCCCGTATGGTAGCAAATTTAAAGACGTATTCACGTCAAAA
>CABFWB010003222.1:0-44581 GCA_902151455.1 Timema bartmani | reverse complement strand
GGGCGCCAATTACTCTAGCTACGGCTCTGCTTGTGAAGTCATCCTCAATGGTCTTGAGGAAAAGTACTCACCTCAGAACTCGATGTTCACGGGTTCAAACCCTGCAGTGGTCGACGGATTTTTCTTGAGCGATATAAATCCGTTGCCTAACTTCCTTCCAAGGTGAAGTTAAAAATAGTTGGTCTTATGTCGATTGTGACATGTAAAACAACATTGGAAATTACGTGAAAATACCTTTACCGGCAAAATTGGTAGACTCTATACTCGCTCTCTTATATAAATTTTCGTTCGCTGATTTAATCAGTCGTTTCAGAAAGTGCACGTTAAATACCTCAAGTAAATAAATATACTTTAGAAATACACACATTCGGGCCCTCTCTGCCACTCCTGTGTTTATTGTCATATAAAAATAATAACTTAGAGATCCCCTCATACAAAAATAAGATTTCCATGCCATTGCTATATTTGCTATGGTAATGGCAGCTCTGATACTTCAAAAGCACAAACCACCTTTAAGGAGCTTAAAATATCGGCTGTTGTGGCTGTAACAACGAATAGCTGAAATTATTTAATAGCTCATATAACGACCAATTAACTGGGAAGTTGGATACAAGTCTACCCACAAAACAGAAAAATTAACAACGTGCGGGTTTATGCATTCTTCACTCGTCAACAACAAAATTTGAAACTTGTTTAATAGTTTTTTGTTCATTTTGTAACCACACGGCCTTAATTGGAAGGCGTGTTTGTGTAAACATTATATGCTGTGAGTTGCGAATGACAAAACGAACATTACGAGGTTGTTATGATGATTCAATAAATATATAAACTAGAGGAGCTGACCCAAAAGGTGGTTTCAGCATTCCTTAGCTAGAAACCAGGCCGGCGGTCCGGTTAAAATGGGAGCGATTGAGCCCCTCTAGGCTGACTTCAGAACATCGTAATCTAGGGGTCATGCTGCCAGTTTCGGGGCCACGCGGGTTTATCACGTACCAGTTGAGGGGCTGCCACTCGAGCCCAGGGAACCTGGTTCGGTGGCCGCGCTGGGTCCACCTTGGGGTCAGACAGGCCATTGGGTAAACCTCATAGCACCTCGTTTTGTCGCACGCTTCCTAATATTCTCTAAGTTCTTTCATCTAACGTGACTTCTAATATCACATTTGTAATAGATATAGTAGTATTGATAAACCTCTTAAAAAGCCAAGTCTAACGTCAATCACGAACCCACACAAGTATTCAATATGATCTCCGCCAAAGACATCCTGACAGATCAACAGGCCCACACAGCTAAGATACACGAGAGGGTAGTGACAATTATTTTAAAATATTATTGTATTTTTTTAAAAAATGATGAAATAGTTTCACTGGTTTCAATTCCATTGTTTCTTAAAGTAGAATATAAAACACTGCACTGTGATGATATGTTTGGTTCGAGCTTATTAGCCACCCAAATCAGGTACTATCAGTGGGGTGAACCAGGCTCATAGGCGAACACCTTTCCATCCTTCCTGCACACTTGATTATCTTTTTTAATCATTTGGATGTCACTATAGTAATAACTTTAATAGCAGTGTGGTGAGGACTCTTTTTGAATAACAAGAGATCAACAAGAAATCTAAAATATAATTATTTGGAAACCCGCCTCGGTGGCCGCATGGTCTAAGGCGTGAACTAGACTACCGATGATAGGGAGATAGAGGTTAGAATCTCGGTCGGGTGTACAGAGGGTGGTTTTATACTAAATTGTTTTCAACTCTCCCTCCAAGTAAATGCGGGTACACTTTCTGTAAATATAACTTTACTCAACCCTTGAACCATTAGCTTAATTAGTACATAGGCGTATAAACTGAACTGGTAGCAAGATCCGATGCTAAAACAAATAAACAATAAAAACTATTAATAACAGATTAGAGACTGCTTCACCAATTCAGAAAAAAAATGGAACCCAAGCATTAATAATTGATTAGGCTGCAAGATCTCACAATAAAAGCTTATTTGTATATACAAATTAAAGTGCTACAAGAGGCTTCGACGTTTAGTTTTTGTGAGATGTGGAAGAACTATACCGAAGAAGTCCTTGCAAACATAATTGCGTCATCGACCGGAACATGTGGTATCTATCACATAACATGAAAGTTTTCCCATTAACAACTCTTTTAAGTTAATTGCATTTTCCATTTAAAATCACAATGAGAGACTTTACATTATTTTACATGAACGTTAAGTTGATTTTGATCCTGGCATTTCCATTTTGTCCAATGACAGCAATGTGACGTGTGAACTGCATTCCTATTCCCAATGTAAAATCTAGATTGTGTTTGTTCTAGTGTTGGGTAAAATCCACTATTTTACTAATCCGAATCTTTGAAAATTCATGAACACAAGAGAAAATATAAATATAATGGAGTGATAAAAAGTACAAATAGTAACTAAACATTAACAGTCTTTCTGATAATCCACTCTACATTAAGTTAAGTGTTAAATTACTGGTCTGGAACCTGATTGTTAAGTCATCCTATAACTATATTGGTTCTGAACCACCGATAAGCAGTACAGAAGCTCTAAAACAAATTTCACTTAAAATATGTAATATATTTTTTAAAGGATTTGTGTCTCGAATTTTAAATATTCTTAAGGAATTAAAGGGTTTGAAAGATTCAATGGCTCATCCCCAGTTTGTTCCTCTCCTTTCTTACAGCTATATAATCAACCCAACAATATATATTACGCTGTTCTAAAACAAGGACTACTCAGTACTTTACAAAGAGAATTTGAAATAAATATAATTATTATTTTTAATATGGGGGTGTTCAAGTATTACGTAAGCACATTTTTAGTAATTTTTAACTCCTCCCTCCCCATTGTAAGCAAAAATAAGAAAATGCCTGACCTTTCCCCCTCCCCCGCTCTTGCTTATGTAAGATTTGTCGAACTTTTTTTAATTTGTTTACAGGAACTATTCTTCTTTTCATACAATTTTGCCTATAGATTGAACAGGTAGTAAGACACATTGATAAAAAATTTAAAATTCATGCAGTTTATAAATTGCTGGTAATTATTAACAGAGGTGTAAATCAATATTACGAAATAATTGACAATTGACATTGATATACAATGAATCTAAATTTATTGATCAGGTAAAATTAAAACAAGTTATAACATTATAAAAGTTTAAAATTTTAATTTACTTTTAAATTGAAGTTATAAAAAAAGTATAGTTAGTGAAAACATGAATATTATATTTATATAAAAACACCCTAAACTTCATTTAATCCAATGACCAAGGTCTTTGAATCCATGTCTCAAAACTTTCGATTATAATGTTTATATTTGGGGGGGCGGGGCTAGGTCACTCAAGCTTTGGCTTACTTCTATAGGATTCTCCACTTCTTCCTCGTTTAGCCACTCAGCATATTCATTGCCGACCGAAGTCCAAGCGGTTTGCGATGCGCCCTCCCACAATTTTACCAGTCTTTCTGTATTATGTAAGCATTGTTCTGACCTCCCCCCTAACCCCCCTGTCAGCAAAAATAAGCAAAGCTAGAACCCCCTCCCCTACTAAGGTGCTTACATTATACTTGAATGCTCCCTATCCTGTGTTTATTATTCCGGGGCAAATTCCTTAATAATGGCTAAACAAAACATTGTGCAGCCTGTGACGCCAAGACACATCATATAATGGCCCTCTTATGTACAGAAGTTGGCCACTCCTGATATATATATATATTACTAAGAATGTTACACTTGATTAAATGATACCTCAATACTTACAGCTATAAACATAACCTAGAAGTGATAATACAGTGATATCTCCCTTAACAGATACCTCTGAATAGCAGATTCTTCTTTTTAATGGACAGTTTAACTTTCCCCAGCAAAATAACATTGGCTTTTACGGTGAAACAACTTCCCAATAATGGACGCAAACACTGCTAAAGATGCATATTTATGCATAAAAATGCCTTAACAGCTGACAAAAATTTAAAACACCAGTCCATATACAATATTTTACTGTAGAAATGTCATGAATGCCATTGTATTGCGTTAAGCGAAGTGTGCAAGAGGGAGGAGAAGAATGGAAGTAAAGAGAGGAGAAATAATGAAGGAAGGATAGAGAATGATGACCCGCCAGTCTGGAAAGAGTTGATGATGATGGTGATTACTACTACTTTAAGGTTGAGCTTTCAGCAGGAGTTCAGTTTGGTTTGTATTCGTGCACTACATATATCCCTACAGTTTAGAAGGCCTACTGTTCACATTCCATTTTATTTGAGTGTTGTTCTTTGCATAAACCAATCTGCACAGTAAGCTATGTGCAATATTTATTCACTTGTCATAACTATCCTGCATGTAAAACTGCAAAATGCTGTAATTAGATTGTTGCAGTTAATATCAACCAATAGGTTCACATAGATTAAACTGTGTTCAAACACTGAGTTAAAAAAAATATTTTTTCCCAAATAACAGAGATTTTAATAAATAATCAAATTATTATCATGACATGCAGTTCAATTACTTCTGCTATAAGGAAAACCTCCTTTTGCTTTAAGAGGTACTAATTGTATTATATCTGGAAGAAGGTACAGTAAAGGTGGATAGATACATATAAAAGGAACGAACACATTAAGGCTTTTACAATGAAAAGAAGAACACAGTTCACACTTTAGATTTCCTCTTTTAGGAAGTTGCATTGTGCGTTTCACACTCCTCCCTGATGAGTTCAGATAGAANATATTTGGAAGAAGGTACAGGAAAGGTGGATAGATACATATAAAAGGGACGAGCACATTAAGGCTTTTACAATGAAAAGAAGAACACAGTTCACACTTTAGATTTCCTCTTTTAGGAAGTTGCGTTGTGCGTTTCACACTCCTCCCTGATGAGTTCCGATAGAATGAAACCTAGGTCGGGGGATTGGGTGGTAACAATAGATTTTCTTCAGGAGGCAACCACCTCTCTGTCCAATGGCAGCAATGTAAAATGTGAACTGTGTTCTTCTTTTCATTGTAAAAGCCATATTGTGTTCCTCCCCTTTTATATGTTTCTATCCAACTTTCCTATACCTTCTTTCAAATAAAATTCAATTACTTCAAAAATTTTCATATTATTATCAATTTGTAACAACTTAGAATGGTAGTAATTAAACATAAATGGAGTAATTTAGTTGTCAATATTACGTTTGATGAAGCTTCATAATAATTCTCAACACTAGCTTTTTTTTTTTAAACTAAGTCCAAGTTTCACAAACCACTACTTTTTAGTTAATTTTTCTTTAACATATTACAGTTCAATTTATAAATAAATAACATATTTGAATGAAAGGTTGGATTCATGTAAAAGGATTAAAATGGTAAATGTTGAGAAAACAATAATAATGACATCTCTAAATATTACAAAAAATACATGTTTCCATTTTGATTTGTTTCCCCAACTTTTTGGGTTTGTACATTGGTAAAACAGTATGTGTGCATGCACTCCAAGTCTTACTCCAAGTGTTGGTACTTTTTTTTTTCAATGTTGACAAAATTCTTAATCAGCTTGGCCTGATAGCATAAAAAAAATTATATACTGTATTTACCTGAATCCAAGACAACCCCCAGTTTTTCAATGGTTCTGGATAGATTTTTTAAAAGTGGTAGTTATTTTTTCATGAATGAAGAATATAATAATTATGTTAGACTTATTTTGTAATACTAACAAATTGATTTTATTTACAAAACAAAACACCTATGTTGACTTAAAATCTAATTAGGGTTGCAGAATTGCTAAGGAATTTATTTTTTTTTTGTCGCAAATATTGCTTTTGCATAAGAAGGTTAACTTTGAAAAAGTTTCATAAAAACAATGAGAAGTTAATTTTTACTATGACAAATGATAATCGTTAATGAATATCTGTGTCTTGTACATACCCTACTCCCCTAAATACGAACATTGGACTCAACTATTAACACGCTAGCTTCTAAAACATGTCACTTTCACTTCCACAATGATATACAGAAAATAAAATAATATAAATAAATATAGGAAGGAATCAAAGTATAAATATACAACAAACTGTTGCTTTTATATGGAAAAGATAAACACATGTTACAAAAAAATCTAACAGATGAACACGACTGCTGTGAATTACCATACAAGTCAGCCGCCATGATAATCAAGCGTAAAAAAATATTGATAACCAAACAAGCATCTTTATTTTGATTTCAAAACCGATGATCTAGGAATATCTAGCCAAAGATAATAATTTACTTGATATTGTTCAAAAGTTAGATATTTTGTGGAGTTTCACAAATTAAAACTAAAGTTAGGCATCGCTAAAATTGTCTAGTAAACTCTACATATTATCGATTGTTAGTTTAAAATCGATTTGAGTTTTCTCCTCACATCTTACTTGACAAGCGCTAGCTATGTAGACAAAGTTTTTAAGACTTAAATACATAACAATTTGATGATTCACTATTTGTTTTTAAATCTATTTTAATTTTAATATATATATATATATATANAGCGCTAGCTATGTAGACAAAGTTTTTAAGACTTAAATACATAACAATTTGATGATTCACTATTTGTTTTTAAATCTATTTTAATTTTAATATATATATATATAAAATATATATATATATATATATATATATATATATAAAATATATAAACCAAATAGATGTCACTTTTTTTTTTAGATTTTGGTTTTTTTGTTCAACCTCAATTTTTCGATTCTTGGTTTTGATTTTTGAATATTTCTTGTTTCATTATTTTTCCAAGCATCCAACCTCACAAAAAACATATTTATTCAACTACATACCATAACAAAAAAACTAGAAAATTTAATGTAATGTTAATAATAAAAAAACATTCATTTTTAATTTTAACAAAGAAAAAGATCCATTTTAACAAATATTAAAGCATGTATTTTTTACTACAAATAAAGCCTCAGTAAGTCAAACATTTATAAGTAATTAAATAATTCACCAGATAGGGTCATTAAGTGAGCCAAAATATATAGCAAATAATGACAAATAATTTAATATTAATGATAATCGATCACCACTCATTCTAAATTTTGTCGTTTTGCTTAGCTGCCAGTATTTTCATTGAGAGACAGAATTTAAGTATTGAGAATTGTACTATTAAGATTGATTCTTGATTCTTTCAATACGAGTAAGAATTGAGGGTATCAATATATCGAAGAATCGAGTTTGACACCCCTAAAATAAGTATAGGTATATTAACATATTGCTTGAACACAGTTAAACTATATGAACCCATATAACTACAATAATAATTCTTGTACGAAGCTTATTTTACAAATTGCATAGTATGCAGACCAATATGCAAATAAAGTCAAATGTGAATAGTAGGCTTTCTGCATTGTACATGTGGACATGAACACAGACTAAACAGCTAGAACGATGGCTCATAAGCGAGAGGACATATAACATTGAAGTGGCATTATCATTTAGTCATTAGTTCATTACTACATAGTCTATTTTAGAAACTTTCATTAGGAGGGGAAGGCGAGATTGCTCACACTTCATGTGAGACAAACACATTCCTGATATTCCTACAGTAAAATACTGTATATGGAGCAGTGTTTTCAATTTTTGCCCATTGTTTATAGATGGTTTTGCATAAATATGCATATCTAATACTGTCCGCCTTTGTTATTGCGCAAGTCCATAATTGGGAAGCTATTTCACCGTAAGAACGTCCGCAACAAACAGAGATGTCCACAGAGGGAGATTTCTCTGTGTAATAAAATTGACCTCAAAAAAGTAAAAAAGAGGTTTTCCTTAAAGAAGCATGTTTAAAGTACAAGTTTTTTTATTTTCCGTTGCTTCCAAAGGGCTATTACCAAGGAGTGGGGAGTTAAAATAAAGAGGAGAGTGGAAACAGCATCACACCTGATGGCACATTTTGAATTCAGCTTTGCAAAAAAACAATGTCATCACATTCAAATAAATAAACAAGAATTGAAATTGCACAAGAGCATTATTTATTTTTTTACTTTTTAATATCAATCTGTAATTTAAATGTGGACACAATTTATTCCAATGGAAGAAAATAGGTTTTTTTTTATATATTCAAGGCTTATATGCATCAAAACAACAGAATATGAGTGGAATAAACATTTAAGATTTAATTATTTTTATTTTTATTTATATATGTACATACATACATGGTTTATTCATTTAAATGACAAGTTTCAAATTTTTATTTAAAAATATATATTGTTTACTCTAAAGTTTATGTAGATTTCTTTCACTGACCCGCATATTTTTTTAAAATGGTACTTTCCGATTATTCTTTAGAACTTTTCATGTGTCCTTTTTAAAATAAACTTAAAGGTCCTTTCATATATGGACGGGCACATTACTTCTAACATCTTGTAATGGTTTTGGATACGTGTCAAACCGCAGCCACACCTTTTTTATGTAAATTCTTTAACAAGTATAACAAAAGAGGAGCTCATACTCCTGACAAATATTTAAATGCTGATAATAGAATCTTTGACTAAAAATGATTTATTTTACAATGCTAATACAAACAAAATTCTACAACGCTATAGCAATATACACTAAAAATCACACAATGATTGTCACAATTTCTACAATAAAGCAGGGAATATATGTCAACAATTTATTTTTAGCAATTAAAGTATATATTACCCTTTCAGAATAAAATCATACCAGCTAAGATGACCTGCGTCTTATAGATAAAAAGGTTTTGAAGCAAGATTCTTAATAAATTTCCATACTCTCACCTAGTAATTGAAACATCTAAGAAGAAAAATTAAAAATGGCTTTGTACATTTTTTTAAAATCAAAATCACACATAACTAAGCAAGTTAGAAAATTTTGTGGAAATTCAAATGTAATTTTCTCACATTAAAATGGCATTAGATCCAAGTCAAATTGTTTGTTAATAGTGAGGCTGTTCAAATAATATCTATGTTCTAAACACGGCTTAGTACACATTAAAATGTATAAATCTTTTATACGCAACATACCAGTGCTGTAGTCGAGCCAGGGCGGTCCCCTGGTACTTTGTTAGCTTCCGGGCACCACCCAGGTGCTAAAGGTTTATAAACGTAGTTTTGAAACCAAAATTTGGCACCAAACCTGGATGTGATGAGGCGTCACGATGCGTAATAGATACGAGTCCTGCTGGAGTAGTCACACATTAAAGATATTTTAGAGTGCATGTGCTGCTGTAGTTGTTTTAGAACAATTACCTATCATCTACCCCAGCCTTAACAAACCTTTTCTCCACATACCCTATAATGGCGGCGAGCCTAATTTAGATGAGGGTTTGACTTAATAGAATACCTCAAAGTAATAAACGAAGAGAGGAAATTATTAGTTATAATTGACGAGTCCACAAGCTTTAATTAACTTCCTACACTCATAGTTTACATAAGTACTACAATAAATAAATAAATGTATTTTTTTCAGTTTGACTAAAATTAAATATCAAATGGCAAAAACAATTAAAAAAATCCCTTTTATTGTGTCTTCAGTAATCTGAACTTATTGAAAATTATGTAAATATATATTTAATTTGTTTTGAATATAACGGTGAGAAGTGGGCTTAGCAAAAAAAAGGGGGGATGTGGGGGTGAAGGGGACTGTATTCGGACATTCCACACCGGCTACCATCAGTCAAGAGGTGTCATTTTGTAAGTAAAAATGATAAAAAAAATAAATGAAAATATTATGAAATATATTTATAATAGTTTTATTGTCAAAGGCTGTGCCAGCATTTTCAGCCCTTTGTTAGCCTATATCTTTAACATTAGCCTGTCAAATGAAACTTTTCCTCTTGCATGGAAACAATCTGTCGTCATACCTATTTATAAAAAAAAGGGGCAAAAACAAATGTTTGTAACTATAGACCAATTTCTCTCTTAAACACTTTCTCCAAAGTATTCGAGAAAATCATTCATGAGCATACTTTCCACCACCTTAAAAATAAATTTTCAGATAATCAACATGGTTTTATAAAAAATAAATCTATCATCACAAATTAGTAGAATTTTTTGGACATGTTGCCCCTCAAGTCTCTGCCCAAGGTCAGGTTGATGATATTTATTTTGACCAAAGTAAGGAATTTGACTTGTCAGCATAGTATTATTCTCTCAAAGCTCGGTAATTTTGGCCTTTCTCATCCATATGTGAATCTTTTCAGCAGTCATTTGCATGAAAGATCATTCATTATTAAAATTGATTCACACAACTCCAATATATATTTAGCCCCCTGTGGCATACCACAGGGGGCTAATTTAGGTCCTCTTCTCTTTAATGTGTTTATTGATGACATTGGTAAATATTTGAACTCTTCTAGTTATTTACTCTTTGCTGATGATGTAAAATTATTTAAAACTATCAAATCAATTGCAGATTGTATAGATTTACAAAATGATGTAAATGGTATTCTACAATGGTCTTTGGAAAATGGAATGTCTATCAATAAATCTAAGACCAAATCTATATCTTTCACTAGGAAAACTAATTCTTTCTTTTTTACTTATAAATTGGGCAGTGATAACATAGTTCGCACCCTTTGTATTAATGATCTTGGTGTCCTCCTGGATAACAAACTTTATTTCCACTATCATGTTGACCAAGTAATTTCCCATTCATTGAAATTACTTGGACTTGCTAAATTTATTACTTCATCATTTAAAAAAGTTGACTGTTTTTTATGTCTGTACTACACCCTGGTTAGTTCTAAGTTAGAATATGCTACTGTTGCTTGGAGTCCCATTACCTTAACTGACTCTCTCAGGTTGGAAAACGTTCAAAGAAAATTTGTCGCTGTGTGCTATGATAAATTCCTTACTAACCGGATTTATTATGATTATGACAGAATTCAAAACCTCTTAGGGCTCCAAACTTTCTTCTTGCGTGGACTTTATTGTGATGCCCTTTTTGCTCTTCTTAATATTTTCAATAGCAAAATTTCTTTCAAATTTGCCCTTATTATTATTATTATTAATAATATATAATAACAATAATAACAATAATAATAATAATATGTGCTATATTAGGGATTCACTGCTTTAACTGCATTTCATTAGGTTGAATTTCATTACAACACTGGCCTTTTTTAAGGATTGGTTTTTCAGCCTTATTTTTATTTATGCTCTTACTAAGCTTCCTACACTGGGTAGCGGCTGCCTCAAGTGAGACCCGCCCTGCACATCAAATGCCCTTGCTATACCACTGATGGTGGGGGTGGTCAGGAGTGGCAATAATTATTTGTGAAAGATTTCCTATAATTTTAATTTTATGCTGTTTGAATAATGGATTTAAACTGGCAGTTATTAACACTATTGATGATATTAAACATTTATGAACACATTAGGTGTTTGTGTTCTTTAGTCAGTTTCCTAAGAACACAAAATAATTGCTAGCCATCACATCAACACTTGGAGATCACTAAATGAAATTGGTTGGATGCTAGATGGAAGGTGGTTGTCTCGCAGTTTTCAAACAGTTGAGTCCGTTTGGAATGTCTACCAGGCATTAATAGTTTACTTTTAGGCTTAAGTCAAAGACTCAATACAAAATGCTGTTGGAAAGTTAAAATGTTTGGGAATGTTTAACTATACGAGATCAAAAGGGTTTATGTGTGATGTGACGCACTTTAATAACTTATGAGTCTTTCAGAAGAATCGCAAGAGATATGTCTTATTCTGATTAAGGCTGATTAGCTGATACGTCGTACAGTAAGAATGAGTGAATCAATTAAACCCAAACAAGGCGAAAGAGTAAAATAAAATCTAAAAGCAGTTGAGAGTGGGTAATTTTGTGGCGTGGATTTTATTGACAAGTCATGACACCAATCATCAATCCGGCTGCAATTATTTTGAGTAGCATTATGCACATTCTGATAGTTAGATGTTTGACAACTATTTCAATCTATGGAATAAAAGAAACACAGTCACATTTGTCAAGGCAAATATTCCAAACTTTTTAAGGATTTTGAAATACTTAACTTAATTAAACTTGTGGCCGAATAATATGGAAGTAACAAAAACCGAGGACTTCATAAAAAAACAACGTTGTAGCCGCTTTGGAACAGAACTGAAAACAATCTTTTGAATATATTTCTAGATTACATTGGCTGTGGAGGAAGACGTATTTTAGAGTTTCTTAAACTTCCGGTAGATTGCTTAAAATTACTTCTTTGTTGCTGTTTTGAGCTGGGGTGTGGTTTTATTTTAATGATCTTAATAACTACTCCATTATACTTTTCTATTCATATATCATGTTACATCAGTAATGTTTATCAAATTAAATGGTCCACCTTTGGAGCAATACGATGCAATGTGTTTGTATCGGCAGTGGGATGAAGAGACAAAGTTGTGTTTTGTGATGTTCCTGATCACAATAGATATTAATTCTGTTCATTGCTTTAATAGTTAGCATAAACCGAATAAATTGCATTAAATTACTACTATGTGTTTATATGTTACACTCCAAACCCGATTTCCAGGACAAACTAGATCAGACTAAGCCAAACTGATACATCCTGCCGCTTGTAGAATAAACCTGATGTTTTTAGGCAGTACTAGTTTTCATTATTCTTAACCCATACAATGAATCGACCTTGGGCAGGTTTCAACATTCACATTTGGCGCACAAATGTTGTCAGATAACCTAACCTAGCCTAACCCTGGTTTGGCATAATAAAATTGTAGGCTATACTAATTCACCCTATGAGCTAGCCAAAATTTTCGTATTAATGAATTTAGACTAGGCTGAACTAGTACATCCTGAGGCTCTTGGGATGTATCAATTTGGCCTAGTCCGATCTAGTTTGTCCTGGAATTGGGTTTGGACTGAACGGTATATATATTCTTTGTAATTTTAAAACCTTTAAAGTATATTCTTAAATTTTAAACGTTATATTGTTAATCTAATTTTTCACTTAATATGCTTGGATATAAATAAAATTTGATCTATGAGAATGGCCTCCTCGGTGCCTTTTTTTCGAGGACTAACCCACTGCAACAGAATAATCTGAAGTGAAATTAATTATAAAACAATATTTCAACCTAAGTAAGTGTGATACAAAATTACATAAGCTGTTAAAACTGAAATAACATAAGAATTTCTTAGCATAATATGAATCATGAAATGTTGGAAACCAAAATAAAAATATAACAAAGTCTACCTTGAAATGGAAAAATTAAAAATAACAAATATAATATGGATTTTTTTATCTTACAATTGACATATATAAAACTTCTGCTCATGTTTAAGCTTGGAACACATCTCATAAATAAAATTTGAGATGCATGGTTCACACTTTCAATATTGCTATAGCTTTGTAGACAAAACTGTTAACATGAAATAGTGCAATTACAATAATATGAATGTCACAACACACTGAATGATCAAGTGCTAAGTGAATATATCTTTATATAAAATAAAATTGGCACAGCTTATCTATCATGTGAATAATGCACTAACTCTTTTGCTACAGAAAAAAACAAAACAGGTTGGTTTAAATTTGACATTCTTCAACAGGCACAAGAAATCAGCACAAGCACATAAAACCAACAACAATAACATTATTTATCGTTTTTATATAGTCAAAAAACACTTTGTTCCCATCGAATTTAATTCTAAGTATTGATTAGTAATTAGTTAAAATACTCAAAACATTAATTACATTTATATATATACATCTTATACTATAAAAATAAATGGCCTAACCTGACACAAAAGAGTTAAAGCATCATGCCACAGCCAACAATAGGTTCAGAACTATTAGAACTACTAGAAAAAGGTATTAAAATATCAATTTTCTCACAGTGTTTTACACATTTAGATTTTTTTTTAAATTATATAAATACTAAACATAAAATGGTACAAATAAAGGCATACTTGTAGCAACAATACTTATACATACACATCAAATTAAAATAAGTTACTTATAGTAAATTGTGATGAATTATCAGAACATTACATAATTGAATCACTTAGTTGTTATTTATATATATATATTATGTTCTGACATGTAATATGGCAAGATGCATCTCCGACGAATCGATTTAAGACGCTAAGCACATCGGAGATGACAATGAACTGCTTAACATTCCCCAAAAAACTCCAGGAAAAATACACCTACAAATATTTAACATTTTTATGACAATATGTACAATGAAATATTGGTGAGACTACACATGAGACCGTTAGGGCTGTGCGCTGGAAAAAACATGTTTGCATGGTCTGACAACATGTAGAAGAAGAATAGTCGAGTATTGAGTTTATCCAAAACATATGTATGTATGGATTGGTTTGTTCTGCACGGCGATAGTATGTACATTTCTATAATGGTAGTGAAACATATCTCCTACCATGTCAATCTGTGAAGTTCGATTTCATGTCTAGAATCACCAAAAGATTTTGATCACCCCTGACTCCTTTCATGAGTACACAAGTTTAAAAATGCATTGAAAATGCCTGTATTACCAACCATCCCAAATATAGTAATTGAAAAAATATGTCACCTATGATAAGACTTTTTTTTTTGTCATAAAAAGAGAGCCTACATCAAATTTAACTCACCCGAACATTAAATACATTCAAACAATGACCACTATGATTTTAATTCAGATAATGTTTGTGTTTACGCTAATACAATAGTGAATGTTTTAACAGTTCAAATAACATTTGTTCATTAAACAAGACACCACCCAATTCACTTCTTTGTCAAACCAAAACATCTGACATTCTTCTCTAAAATATAATGAATTTAAAAAAAACATGTTTTCAAACATATGCTAAAGTATCAGCATTTCGAAAATGTCTATTTGTACAACGTCCTGGATTAAAATTATTTGTCTGAACAATAAAATCTGAGGCGAAGGGGCGCCTGTTGGTGGTGGTCTGCCATCTTGCAGAAGGATGAGGTTGGCCGTGGCGGTAGTCTCCGTCCATCCAGTCACAGAACCGAAACAGTGCCGCCTGGTGGCCGGTCATGGAACCCTACCTTCGAGTGTCCCTAGAGGAAACAAGATAACTTAATGAGATAAAATGTGATGTACAAGTGGTTGTATAATAATGAGGCTATTATATTATAAAAAGTGGAAATTGAGTAAAACAAGAAAATAAAAGGACTAATAGATGAAATAAGCCCACCTTGTAAAAGGGGGGCCAGTGTGGGTAGAATCCAAGTCTCAAATCTTAGTCTCAGAAAGCACAATCAGCTTAAAAGATTAACTTTCTCACAGTGAAATGATTTTACTTTTTTCAATTCTGATTTTTACATTGATTTTTAGAGGCTTTAAAAAATAGAGATCAAAGCTAAATGATTACTTTTTCCTTATAATTAGAAGATGGGCCACTCAAATCTTCGAATCCTCGAGTCAACAGAATTCTGACAAGTATTCAAGATTCAAGGATTCAGTGTTTTACTGGATTCGATGGTCCAATCTTTCACCTCATAAACAAAGCATAATATTTTGAATTCAAAAATTACTTAGTTAAGCCTACTTGAAAAGCCCAACTTAATCCGTAATCATTATTTTGTCGGACAAAAGATATAAGCATGAATAAAATCATTATTATTTTTTTTAATTAATAATTGTTAGGTGTATAAAATCTACACTTGCCTAATACCCTACCCTCCCACCTCTATGGGAAACTTGGACCCAATCGTCACAGCACATGATCACTTCTGAAATTTTTACCTCACAAACAATTTTGTAAATATTTTAATAAACACATTAAAACTCTTCAAAAACTGAAAATCAAAACTATAATTACAAATAAACTTGAAATAAATAAAAAAAATTACGGCTTTTTTTTAGCAGAAATAACACATTACACACGATACAAAGTCAGCCACCATGATGTATATGATTACTCGCCAGAGTGATGATTAAATAAACATGACTTAATTCTTACTACCCAACTGGTTTTAACTATCGAAAACTATGCAAAGAACCCCAATTTATTTCATATGACCCTCAAGTTATTTTGTTGGGTTTCATGAAAATTAATACTGTCAACAGTTAGACACCGATAAAACTGTTTATTTAGGTATGCCTGCCGGCGTAAGTATTGTATATCGAATGTTTATTTAAAATCGATTCAGGTAAGATGATCACTTAGGTAATTGCTATCAAGTTTTAAGAATCAAATACAGACTTGCTAATTCATAATTTGTTTATAAATTGATTTTAACTAAGAGTTGTTTTTTTAAAAATATGTTATTGAAATAATTGTAAAAATATTCAAACGTAGTCCTGACTAATAAAATGGGAGCGAACATATTGCAAGAGTCGAAAATATGTTCGTGTTTTAAATAGAATGTATTCTCAGAAATCAATATATCGCAAGAATTTAATATATTTCTTGTTTTCTACGCGAAGAAAGATAATATATACAAAATAAAATAATAATAAAACATACATTGGCATTATTGAGTTAACTATTTCCTATGTATGTTTAATTGTTAAGCATATTGTTTTTAGTCTTCTTTTTTTAATTTTGTTTGTATTTTTATTCTTGCTTTCTCATTAAAATAAATTATAATCCGTCAATGATGATTGAAGTTGATCAAAAGGTAACTAGACCTAATATGTTTTTTTTAGAAACTTAACTCATTCTATCAACACTTTTAAAAATAACTTAAAGACACTCAAATTTTTATTGATTTGATTTTTAAACAATAATATGAGTATAGATTGTTTGATTTGGTTGGATTTTAACCAGTATTTTGTGAGGGGTGGTTGGGGTTGATTAAAATTGAAAGCACGATTGAAATAAATCTCAATTTACAGTTTAGGCCTATATTGTGTAATGTAGGTCTACTTATATTTTATTAAATGTTTTAACAATTTGCTAGGATTCGGATTAGATATTTGGTATTCGAAAATGAAATATTAGATTCGGATTTGAGAAATAGTGGATTCGACCCATCTCTACTTATAATATGGATTAACACTCAGTTAAGAGGAAAATTAATGCTTTTAGGTCTGGTAGAGTGGTTCGTCACTTAATATTGTTGGGCTAAGGCACTCGTTAGCATCATAATAGCTCTAATTAAATTCAGATTCAAAAGGACCCATTCCTGGTGATATCTGATTTCTTTCCAGTGAGTTTATATCTTCTGCAGTCTTTAGTAGAACAAGTTACACTCAAATCCCAAACAAAGGATCAATACATATTTTTGCCTTTTATTACCTTCAACAAACTCAAAGATAGAGTTGATCTATGGCAGTTACATGTCGTCTAAGACCAAAACGGCTGAAGTATTTATTAAATTTGTGTTTGGGATCTTATCCATGTTTTCACACCATTTAGAGGTGGGCTGTCTTTATTTGTTGATGAACTATGAATCACTTTATATGACATTAAAATAAACCTATGCTACTATTTTGTTTTTATTTGGCAATTTGATGTTGTTTGGTTAAAATAAGCTAGTCACTCAAATTAAAGCATTATCATGATAAATATATTTTACTAAGCTTACCTATATTGTTTGAAACAAGCACATCTTTTTATTTGCTTGGAAAATTTCATACATGTTGAAGAGTAGTATACAATTTTAACAAGTTATAAACATGGACATCCATCTTTCTTATAGAGCACTAGAACTAACTTCCACCAAGGATGTAACTGAACAGCTAGCATGCCTGACTGACTCAGGGAGTTATAGTTAAATCTCAAACAGTTGTAACGAGGATAGTTTTTAGCAAAGTGGTATCGCATCCATCCCTTTCATATTACATTAAGCTACAAGTCAAACAGCTTGCCTAAGTCATAAGAATCAATTACCAGTTGGGCGGTAATTTTATCGCTGTTAAATAAATATGCTTTGTTCTATTTCACTAAGTACAAATTTAATTTTCTAATAAAAGGTTGATTGGTTTGTTTTAAAATAATGTTTGGCTTATAAGCCAACAAAAGTATAATGGAGCGGGAAAATAGAAAAAAGTCACTAACAACCCTGTATTAAAATGAGTGATGGCTTGGTGACAAAATTTTACTGATTCTGATATTACTTCTATTATTTTAGTTCTTGGTTTCAAATTCCACTCAATCACACAAACTAGTCTAAAACCATTTGGTCTCCCTTGATACACGTAAATTTGACATAACTATCTACTACTAGTCATGTGTAAATCACATATTTTTAAAGTAAATCAATTATTTACTGGTTTTTATTGAAAGGTTGTACTAATTTTATTGTGTTTATATACTAATAAATTATTTTTTACATCTTTATAACTAAAAATCAAGGGCTAGGGAACCTAATTTATAGGAAAAACCTGTTCTTAAATGAACTTAGATAACAAATAGCTGATTGACTAATCCCTGATAAAAAATATGAATAGTATATAAATAATAATAGTAACGCTCTTAAAGGTAAAGCTATCGACAATTATATTGAAAAAGCCAGACCAATAGCTAGTTTATCCATCCAGTGCAATTTCTGGAGCATGGATGTACAATGAGTGAATAGAAAATAGTCAGAGTTTAACAAAATGTATGTGGAATGTCTAGTGTGCTTGTCAGTAATACACTGAATAACATTCTAAAACACCACTATTTGTAAATGGCCGCTCAAGATGCCATGCAAAGGTTGCAAGAAATAGGAGAGTTGGAGAGAAGAGCAAAGCAAGCTTACCCGGGACCAGGGTAGTAATACGGTGGAGGTCGCTCATACTCTGTGGACAGAGGGGGGCTGTGGTAGCGAGGGGGACCCTCATTGGGGTAGTCCCAGTTCCTGGGAACACACAGAGCAAACCACAGACATTCAGTAACACAGACAAGACAATGGGGTGAGGGTGTGGGGGTAGGAGGGTAACAACCAAACATGTAACCGCCCCCGCGCCTCTATTTGATCCTGTTTTTCTATGCTGCAAATAATATACAATATATTTAAAATCTGTAAGATAAGCTTTCTAAGAGAAATGGTCTTGTTTACAACTTAGGGGGTGTGCAAAGCCAGTATTTTACCTTGAAGCAAACTGAAAGAGAATATTTGAAAACAACAGTACAAAATTTCACAATTCAACTATTACTTTATAGAAACAGACAAGTGTTTATCAAAATTAAAATATGTGTTTTTCAAAGATTGGATTGAGATATTAGTTTAGTTTTTACAGTTATAAAATAAAAATGTCATGTTAAACTAGTAGGGCACTAATCTGCTTAGTAAAACAATTTTAAAATAATAAACAAGTTTTAAAGATTCCAAGGAATATTTTATGAAAGTTAATAATTTTCATTGTTTTAAAATTGTGTGCTTATTGTGGTGAACATACAAAACAACATAGAATGTTTAACATTGTAAATAAATCTGCATGATGTACATTTGTTTTTGATGAAGCTCCATTGTTTTTGACTTCTCTTTTCATTTGATATAAATCAATGACAAATATTTGATTTGGCTTTGAACACAATCATCTAAATATAACACTTAGATTATTATTAGGATCTATAAAATTAAGACCTAGTTTAAATGTTTGGACTTTCTAGAGCAATTTCTTAACTGACATTCAGTATAAAATTTCTTTAATGAACATTTATCAGCACCTGAAACTTGACATGTATCAAGATAAAGGTCACCTCAAATTAATCTATTTTTATAGTCACTTGAGGATTGAGAAGCTTTGACTTTGAAACAAGTTGAAACTAATTTTTTTTTTAATATTATTAATATAATATTAATATTAAGAGGCTACCAAACTTGAACATGTTAATTAATACTGTTAATCTTTTTTAATTTGTAAATTTTTCTTTTCTCAATTATTTGATTTTAATTAATTATCTATTCAGGGTGGCTATAAAACTGTATGGTATTATAAAATTATATGACATTCTAAGTTAACCAAAGTTTCTCCATTTTTTTTCATGACTTAATCATTTTAAAGTTTTCCTTGCTGAGTGAAGATATATTTGTTTCTTACATTGATTACATATTTAAAAAAAATTCTAACCCCTACTAAACATTGCCATTTTTATGTGTTTTGTTTTTCAGTATTAAAGTTTTGGGTTTAACTTGTGACAGTTTAAAAATGTGGTATAACAAATAAAAACTCCAAAGTCCACAGTTAACATGCAATAAACAAAATATCTCACTTTCGTTTCAGTGTTTAGGTGTGAAATTAATCAGCCTTTTAGCCTAAGATTTTGATTTTCTGGCTTTTTTGTCAAATAATAATGCTAAGAATAGTGCTAATAATAATGCTAATCGATAGAAAAAATTATAAAATGTCTCAATAGGATACATAGATCACACAAATAATACCAAGGATGCAAGGAACTTAGCAGATTCACAATATCATACAATTTGTGAAAAGCAAACAAAATAAAGTCATATTTTTTATTTTATTTTTATTACGTGGTTTATGGATGACTCCTTTAGCCTTAAATTTCTCAATAGCAATTTAATCTTTATTTTGTTGTTGTATGCTTTATTAACAGTACAGTGGGGATTCCATTAAGAGGCAAAGATTCACAATCTCATACATCTTCAAGTAAGAAGAATGCTGATGCGTTTGAATATTATCACAGACCTGTTGGCCGCCACACTATTTGAAATAACAAACCTTTTCTCCCAGCTCGGTAATCTAATATATACAAATCCCAAATATATTAGCTATTAAAAATATGAACCACTTCAAGATCAAGAAGTTGTTAGTGAATTTTAAAGTAACTGTACTAGTTTTATCCCCTGGAATAAGTAAGGAAAACTACCCTCCACCCCCCACCCCCAGTAGAACTGGTATGTATTAATCCTGACTTTATCCTAGGAGGAGGGCATACTTTACAGGTGCATATTTCATTAAAGTAAATATAGTTCCAGGTATTTCCCCTGAGTAAGCATTAACAAGGTTCTACAGTTTGCCTTCTCCGCTACCTCTGAGATCAAAACGAGAATATTATTTGAGGTCTAAGCCATAAACATTAAGTTTCAACAAATACAAATATAGACATTTTATATAGAAATGGATCAAATCCCTTTTTTCCTTGCATCCAAATCTTTTTTTTACCTACAAATCCTTAATCTTGAATCTACATTATGATTTTATTCACATTAAATATTTAGTTGATATAGAATAGAAATGGTTTTAATTTAGATTCACATTGACCAAGAGGAAAATTGATCATCTGGGATCTAGTTGTTGGGTTGGGCTGAATCACTTATTGTTCATGCAGAGGCATAACTAGAGTTGAATGCGCCCAGGGCAGATAAAAAATGAAGAAACTTGAAAACTCTTATTGAAATTTTGGATGAATTCTTATATTAGTACTCAAACTGGTTACCTGTTTTAAAACTGGTTACAAAATAAAATAATAAAGTACATAATCATTGTTAAAAAATTGAGACTTCTATTATTGCTAATAAATTTGGCGGCCAGGGCATGTGCATCACCTGCCTTAAACTAGTTACCCCACTGTTTTCATGTCCATCAGTCTCTCGACTGGTTTGGTACAATTCTCCATTTCTTCCTATCCTGTGCCATTCTCTTATTCTCTACATGCTTATTATAGCTCACATCCGCAATTATCTGCTTTACACACTCTAATGTTTCTCTTCCAATGTAACCTACATTAACAAGTTAACCAATCCTAAATACTACTTCAAAATGCGCTCCACAATCCAGTCACTCTTTTTTGTAAGATCTTTCCAGAGACTTATTTCATTCCCTAACATTTTTATAAACTGAACATTTTATACTTTACCAGTAGTAGGCATCATAATAACTTTTTTTTAAATCTGAATTAAAATTTGAAAAAGAAATATGCCTATATAAATATATATTTTTTTAAATCTTGAAACTGAAATGTTTACAAATCCTTAAATATTTAATATCTCTAAGAATGTTAGGGATTTGAAGATTCAAAGGACCCATCCTTATTTTCATTGTAGTTACTATTTGTTAAATTACACATAATACTGTAGAAAGATATTGTTTGTTTCTTTATGACTGGACAAAATCATGAAATGCAATTGGCAATGAATAGCTTTGGTTAGAGTTTTTGAATGCCCAGCCAATGAGTGCTTGAAAGTTCACAGACTTGTTCAGACTAATTGTTAGCTTTCCCAGGTTCCCGATTAAAACACGAACAGCTTTTCGTTGCCTGTTTAAGAACAATGATTTAGTACACATTTAAAAAAAAAACTACATTAATTTTTTATTTATTTAAAGTTTTAGAGATTAAAATAACTAAAAATTATTGTAGTCCTGTGTTTTTGGAATAAAAATATGTACTTTATATTAAAATTATATTTAGTTCAACCTGAGTCAAAATATCTACAACGGTGAAGACTTCAATCCAAGTAAATAACACTGATTTGATTAAAACTGTAAAGGTGCCTACAGAGCCACCAACAATAACCAAATGCAAGATATATAACAGTTTTAACCAGGAGTATTTTCAGGAGTGGGGAAGAAAGAAAGATAAAGACATTGTACCAACCTTAATCTTGTCTTTGATAGTGATGTTAAATTTCAGTTTTATGCTATAAAAATAACTTTATAAAATATTTTCTAGGGATGGGAGACTCGAATCCTCAAATCCTTAAAGATATTCAAGTTTCAAGAATTTTAGACTCATTCTTTTTTTTCCAAGTGAAATTTGTTTTAGGGCTCTAATTTTGTTTAGTGTTGGTTCAGAACCAAATATATTAATTATAGGATGAACTAAACAACCTGGCCCCAGACCAGTTATTTAACACTTAATTGAATGTAATAATGTTATAGTGAATGGGTTATAATAAAGAATGTCAGCATTTAATTATTATATGTATTTTCTATCATATTTATATTTCCTAAAATGAACATAATTTTTTTCATGATTCAAATTTGAATTCAAAGGTAAATTGGAGATTTGGATTCGTAAAATATTGGATTCAACCCACAGTAATATTTTTTATTTAATTTTAATTTTATGCTATAAAACATTCAAACGAGGTTATCAATGGCTAGGAACAAACTTTGAGTACACTCTGAAATTAGAGTATTTTGCCTGTTTACACAGCATTAAGGTACTACATTTATTCCCCAACAGAATTTAAACACAACAAAGCACAAATCATTAACAATATTTACTAGTCAAGAACTTTAAAATGTAAATTTTTCGAACATTAAAGAAGGATCCCTTCAGATTCTTTAATATATGTACAATTTTACATAAGAAATTATGTAATGCTCGAGATTCAGAGAAGTGATTAAGGTTCAAGCCCGGGCCCAATTCATTAAGGATGGTTTTCCACGTGTTAATTCCCCACCCCCTTCTTGTGAATCAATTCTAGGCTCCACTCCACTCCCTTAGAATTCAGGTTGTTATATGAGCCCTTCTAGAGGAACCATATTTTGCAACACTCTACTTGTTCTAACAAACTCAACCCTAATTGGTGGGAACATATCATACTACTTACATTAACAGACAAATTTTACTTTTCCATTCAAAGACACAAGAGTACAAAAATAACATGCAAGCATAAAATTTAAGAATAAACATAAACATCTGCTTATCACTAAGGTCCGATAATTTTTGTTGATCTGAAAACAACAGAGACACTTCAATTACTGCATCAACACTTTGTTTAGTAGAATATTATTAAAAGTGAAAATTAAAGAGAATACTGTGTCTGTGTTGATATCAGCTCAAATACTATGGCCTAAATAAGTGTTTCTCAACCACTGTACCTTTGATACATTCCCTGTGTTCCATGTCAACTTTGATATGTAATGTCCCTATGTCATTTAGAGAATTACTAGTAGTAAAAATAGGTTTTGTGGCTAAAAAATTGACTGTATGAAAATTAAATATTAATTAATTGTGTGTAGCTTGAACGGGTATTGAGATACTTGGTAACAACAATAAAAATCAACTTTTTAAAGTTAAATGTGCATTATTGATTTTTTTTAGCATCAATTCTTACTACCTGTTCAGGCTATATGCTTAGTTACGCTAATGACTTAGGAACGATTGAGGTTGAATTTGGAGGAAAGTGTATTACATTCGTGTGGAGGGAGAGTGGAAAACCGACCAAGATCCAAACTCCCATTTCCTTGTCACCAGCAGTCTAGTCTAACACGAGAGTGGTGCCTTAGACCATGTGACCATCAAAGGTCATTACTTGTCGATTTAATTTAGGTTTTCCTATAATTTTGCAACCCCATAGCCCCCCTCCCTTTGAGAACCACTGTTCTAGAGTGTAATTTCAATGGTTTACCAACAGGTGCAGGCTAAAGCTTAAAATAAAGTGTTCTTCCTTATTACTCATGTCGATTCAAAACAGCCTTTACCTTAATTAAATACTCCAAAGCACAAGCCAAAAAATACCCAAAATACACTATTCTAATAAAATCTTGAATCAATTATAAGGATATTATTGTTGGATTGTTATGATAGATAATACCATCATAGTAAATATCTAAATTTATCACAAAGAATAGTTTAGATAACTTATTAATTTGTAAAAAAAAATATTTCCATAAGGTAATGCTTTTAAAGGAAAATAGGATTTAAAGTATAATATATTTTGATTTGAGCCAAAATTTCAAATCTGGGAAAATTCTGATTTTCTAATAATACATTATGTGACCTACCTCCTTAAATATGTATATTTTTAGCATTTTAAATCATTGTTTTTGTACATTCAAATTAGTAAATATTCATATATGATTTGAAATTCGTGTTCAAAAGAGCAACATTAAACCCGTAGGTTTAATTTAATGAAATATCACAATGTCAACCATATTTTGGGGTATTTAAGTTTCAATAGAATTATCTATCACATGATGATTTATAATATTTAGATAAGAAATACGGAGAAGTGCACAATGACTAGGAATCCATTACTGTTTCCAGCCTTTGGCCTGGGTCAGTTTATTTATTCAAGCCATATATTTTCCAATAGTGGCTTGCTAAGCCTGTTATAGCTTCATGTGTCTTATAATCCAACTTAAGACTAGGACAGGCACAACATCCAATCCCCAGCCGTTAATTCATCACTGTGTAAGGGTAAAACAACATCTCATCAATGATAAATTTTCGGCCATGCCGGGAATTGAACCTGGGACCCTTAGTTAAGTAGCGAGACACACTATCACCTGAGCTAAGGTGTCGGATAATGACAAGAAATAAATGTTTGAATTAATGTGTCTTAAGCATGTTATAATATATCCTTAAATAGAGATGAGAGCATTTGTAGAAAATGAAGCACAAATAAAAGTAAAAACACTAACAATATTAAATATTTCGTGGGTTTGTCCTGAGGAAGATGTTTGTCATGTCTGAAAATTGTACTAAAATATGTATAGTGTGTAAGAATAGTGAAGAGAAATTGGAAGCATGAAAAAATGAAGATAAAAGTTTAATTGTTTGCTATCAGGGCCTAAGCTAACCAGGGTGTCCAACCAAAATATATTTTAAAACTCCCTGACTTTTCCAGGTTTTTCAGATCCTATATGTTTTTTCCAACCACTATACATTGTTTCTGAATATTAAGTATATTAATATTGCGCCTTAATGTAATAATATCTTGTGGATACATGCAAAAGTGACCCAGGCCACAAGCTGGAAACAGTAATGGATATAAAAGATACATGCACATAATGAAATTGTGTCACTTTATGAAGTTGTTAAAGGATTTCAGCCTAAAGCGATGGGCTATTGGTTAGTGCGATCAAGTTAACTTTCAGTGGCATCATATTGAGACATTAAGAGATCATCTTACACTAGTACAGTTTAAATTATGAGACACATTCTTTTTTAGTTTCTTCTACCTATAAAGTAATAAAACTCCCCTGCATGTCTCAACTTTAGCTAGAGGCACGTGTTAAGAGCCAAGAGGGTTGGTAATAATTCACATGTTGGATGCGAGAATTGATATTAGTATGCTAAACTTTGTTAAAAGAGATTTGTGTCGAGTATTAACTGGAAGAAAAATGTTATTTTGACTAAATTTGCCCACTACACTCATACTTTGGGTGCGGCACAACGAAGCGTTACTAAGGGGTGTTTGCACTGAGAAACCACTTAAGATATTGTCACTTAAATATTTATTCAGGGCTTCAACACAAACCCATAGTTGAGCTGGGTATACAATTAAAGATTAAACGGAAACCTCTTCTCCGTACACCCGCGTGTGTGCAATTAAATATATCAACCAATGAACGCCACAACATGGACATAATTATAAAGGAGTTGACAAACCCTTCAAGAACTGAGTAGTTCATACTCTTAAGATTCACAACCCGTAGAACAACTATGCACATTTCAGATCCCGCGCGTGTGCATGATTAAACATATAGCTACTGCCCTGACCAGGATCAAGCCGACATGCTCTAAGATAAGCTCAAGACCAGAGTGCCGACCAGCTCGAAGCCAGAACCTCCAGACTCGTTGAGACCGTGCACAGCCGTCTGCACAGCAACAAATAGAAGAGCAAGCACAGAAAAAAAGTCGAGGGGAATCAGCTCATAATGTAAGTAAAAGTTGGGTATTTTTATAGCGAATTTGTAAAAATTCCCTGTTTTCCAGGTTGCTGGACACCCTGCTAACCATCTTTCCAGGCTGTATTTCCTTCCCTATCTCTTACATTATATTATTCTAGTGTTTCCATAGAGTTTTCAAAATATTTTAAGCAAATATGCAATTATTTCTTTTCTAACATTAATTTACTACACAACGAATTTGAATAGTTGACACTAGTTTTCAAAAACTAGAGCACAAAATATGTGCATATCCAGTGGAAAAAGTTAACATTGATTCTTGTGACTAAGTGGTTAGAGAGGCCAACAAAAAATCTAGAAAAACCAGGTCTGATTTTGTACTGTGGGAGGAAAATAGTGTTACAAAGTCCACTTTTTTAATTCAAAGCAAATCCAAATCAGATAAATACAATACTCTCGAAGCTACCCTATATAATTTTTTTTTTTTTGTTATTTGTTATATGCTTAAAAAATATTATATTGTGCTTATGTATATAATAAAGAAAATTTTACAAAGGTATGCAACATCTCATTCATGCTGATAAATCTCGAAAATGCAATTCAATTACTTATGACTTTTTAATATTAATAGTAATTTGTAATGTATATAACAGCAGAGAATGGTAGAGATTGAACATTAATTGAGTATTTTAGCTGTCAATGTTTTTATTGACAAAGCCTTGTAATTGTCAAAGGTGGAATTTTTTTCAAAGCAAATTCAAACATGATATTTTTTAGAGGGCAAATCGAGGTTTTGAAGCTTCAAACACCCCTAGAGAAAGTATCCTATTCTTAAGAATTATAATATGGATAGTAGGATTGAAATTAAAATTGTAATATTACTATAAGGCCTACTCTACAGAATAGATGAATAAGAATATTATAAAGTCAAAAATCAAAGAAATGATTTCTGCAAACAAATATATAGAATAGTCCTGTCTTGAGCAACGTTTTGTTTTTATACTTTCGCTTCCTACATTTTGTCCGACATCTTAGCACAGTTGTTAGTGTGTATCTACTGAGCTAAGGATCCCGGGTACGATTCCCTGCATGGCCGAAAATGTATCATTGATGAAAATATGGGTTTAGCCTTTAATATCGATAAATTGATGGCCGGGGACTGGATGTTGTTCCTGTCCTAGTTTTAAGATAGATTATAAACCATATGAAGCTATGACAGACCTAGCAAACCGGTGGTGGAAAATATATGGCTTAGATAAAAAACTGACCCAGACCACATACTGAAAACCATAATGGATGAATCTTCCTACATTTTGTATGTGGGTTTTAATAATTCTAATGTGTAACTGTACTACTGATGATTTCTCATGCAACTATCTGCCCTAATACATTACACCATAGCCAAACATAATAGTTTTATTTGAAAATAATGACTGTAAGACAAACCTAGAATCTAAAATAAACACATATATAACGAAATAAAATGAGACTAAAAATAAAAAAAATAAAAATGATTTCCAATTCTAAAAATTGATGATAATTTACTTTAAAAAAAATTTTTTTTTCTCAATCACCTTAGTATCTCCATAAAGCTAAAATAATTCTAATTAAATTTGAGTTAAAATTTTAGTAAGTAGACTTTAGTTGGAGTTGTAGCATGGATACATTTCTTGTTTTTATTCTTTGTTAATTGAAAGTTACAAGAGAAGACTAACTAATTTCTTTATTTTTTAAAGGTTTAAAAATGAGGTGGCCCAATGGCTAAGTAATTATTCTTCATCAAATTTACTCTTAGTAGTTTAATTTTCCCTTTTCTTTAGTTTTATCAATTTCATTAATTTTTTAAATGGAATTATTACTTTTCAAGTTCATATGAGGGACAGAAATTGGATGGCTTCTTGCCGATCCTAAATTATTTTTGTATGTCATGTCTTACTACCCCTCTGGACTATATGAATTTAACTAAACTATAGGCATTGGGATGAAGAGGAGAGAATTTATTCACATTTACAGAGAGGGAGTAAAGCTTCAAAACATCTGGCCAGAATTTGAACCTCAATTTTCCTGTCATCAGAATATTAATTATTTGGTGATGCACGAAGTAGCAAGAGTTTATCTTTAAACATAAAACACTAACTAAAAATGCTTCCAATAGTCTAATTAATAATGTTTTCGTGGCAATGAAATTTCCCGAAATAACTGTCAAAAGAAATATTTGTATGATTTTCTTTAAAAATGATGAATATGTGATGCCAGTTCTATAAGAATAATGACGAGAGTGAAGCAGAGGAGAATGAAGATTTAGCAGAAGAGGAAGGACCACGTGGGCATCACATGGAGAGAGATGGAGGATGCATTAGGCCAGCTATTCACCATAAAAGAAAGTGAGCACCCTCACTCAATAACCGTCTGTATTAAACTGAACATTGAAAGGAGGATAGAAGGGCAGTGCAAGTCCTACACACCTACCAGAAAACTGTGAGCCTCAAAATTTACAATTAAAACAACAAAACACACAGCTATACAATCTTCAGGGTACATCAGTCCCCTTCTTCAGCAGAATAGAGTAAAACACAGAATGGACTATGACAGCCTGGCTATGATCACTTTAGATTTATTATTTAATTATTAAATTAAATTATTTGTTATTATTGTTTATATATTCGGAAGAAGGTATTGTAAAGGTGGTTAGAAACATATCAAAGGAATGAACATAATATTGTTTTTACAATGAAAGGAAGAACACGGTTCATACTTTACATTGCTGCCATTGACAAAGAGGTAATGGCTGCCTCTCGAAGAAAATCAATTGTTACTGCTGAACCCCCCGCCCTTCATTATAATGGGACTCATCATGACCCATAATTTTGAAAGGTGCGAGTAGTGAGTTGCTAGGTTATCTACCTGGATTTGGTTACACTGTATATTGATGAGCAGGTTGCCCCCTACAAAGGTGGGAAGCATTGCAACCATTGGGTAGGGCTCACATAACTCTAGTACTATAGCTTGAGTCATCTGAATTATGTGTTTGGGCATAAAGTGCTACTGGTTTGTTAAGATTGTTGTGGTTGGTATCAAAAGATGACCATTTATTCATTGTCCGAGTGTTCCCGTGGTGAGGCCAATGTATTTTGCATTGCAGTAGTTGCATTTTAACTGGTATATAAGATTTTCTGTGGAGCAGTAATCATGAACTTTTATGAGGTATTCCATTTGTATGAGTTTACTTCTGAATGAGGTGGAAGGTTGGTGAATTTTGCGTGTATTGCATCTTAGTTTGTTGCAAGGGTAGGAACCTTTGGCCTGATGTTTTTTGTGGCTGGGTCAAGAAATTTAGGGTGAGTCAGAATGTTTCTGAGATTAGGGGGATGGGAGTGAGGGCCTTTGAATGTAATTCTTGAAGAAGTGTTGAGAAGATTTTGTGTGAGAGGTGATTAGTTTAGGATATTGTAGCCTGTGTTCAGGATAGATCTTAGTTTGTCTAGTCCATAATACTGAGTGGTGAGCAATATGTAATTAGAAGGTTGTTGTAAATGATAGGTTCTTGATTGGATAAGCCTTTGTTTATTTGACTGTTGATGTATTTAGGATATCCTCGGGCTGTGAAAGCTTTGAAGAACTATTGTTGACATTGCTTGGTAAGGTATTCTTCCTTAGAACATAATATATGTTTGGCTGTGGTAGCTAGGTTATAGAGGATAGAGGACATTTTACATGAATAGGATGGTTGCTTAGGAACCGGAGGTACTGTTGATGGTTGGTGGCTTTGATGGTGTGGATTGTGGTGTTAATGTTTCTCTCATAAAGGTTCAGTTCCAAATCCAATAATATAGCACGGTGTTGTGAAATGTTCCAGGTGAATCGGGGGGTGTTAAGGTCATTTAACCTGTTCAGGAACTGTAATAAATTAATTTCAGAATCTGTCCAAATCATGAAGATGTCGTCAATAAATCTCATTCAGCAGAGTGGTTGCACAGGTTCGGATTGCCTTACCTTTCAATATTTAATTTAATAGAGCCGTTTGGCGCCATTTTTCCTTTATCAATAATCTTCTTGTATTCACCACAAGAGCAAGCAAACGCTTGTGGTGAATACCTGGCTTTAAAAAGGATAAAACAGGAAAAAGCACCAGAGGTGTGGACAAACTAACTGTGGAAATGATAAGAGCTGTAGGAGAAGCAGGAATATAACAGCTATAAAGGATGCCGAGAGTGACACAGAAGACTGTAATAAGGGACTTCTAGAACAGATTTTTAAGAAAGGAAATAGAAAGTGTACGAATTATAGGGGAATAATGTGGATGTTACAATGTAAAAAAATAATGTAAAAGAGAATAAGAAAGAAAAAGGAAGGAAGGTGGAGAGAAGAGTGGCAAGGATTTAATAAACAGAGGTCTACAATAGACTTGATTTTTGCTATATGACAGCTGATGGAAAGACTTGGTGATGGTATTTATGAAGCCTGGATAGAAATAAAGTTCGAGATGTGAAGGAGGAGGGTGGAGTGTAAAGAGAATAAAGAGTATACATGAGGATAACATGAGATGTGTTAAGATGGAGAACGGGTAGATTGAGTGGTTCCAAATAAAAATTGGAGTGAAGCAGAGGAGTGCTCTTTGTAATGTTATTGGAAATAATAAAGTGGCAAGGAAATTCAGAGAGAGAAGAATAAAGCTATGTTGTTTGCTTATTACTCATGGTATAGAGAGAAAGAGGAAGTAAATGAAAAGATACAAGAATAGAATATGGAAGTGAAAGAGTGAGGAGTGAAATTTAGCGCTGCAAAGTGTGAAGAAATGTTAATGACAAGGAAGAGAATAAGGCTTACTAAAACTATAGAGTTGGACGGAGTAGAGATGAGATACATTAACTTGGAAGCTTGATTGAGCTGAAAGGTGGGAGTAAAGAGGATCTAATGAGTTGTTCTATAGGTGTGCGAGAGACCTAATATGGATAAGAACATGCTCTTGAAGTGTAAAAAAAAAGTGCTGTATAGGAACTAGGAAAGTGGAAGCCATGGGAACGAGATTATCTGGGAAAGAATTGGGGTACAAGGAGTACATGAAATAGCAGAGGAAGCAAGACTGAGATTGCATTGTCATGTAATGAGGATGGAAAAGGAAGAAATAACAAAGATAATCATTGAGATGGAGTATTTAGGAGAAAGACGGCAAGAGAGACCTAGAAAGATATAGGAGTAGCAAATAACAGAGAGTGTGCAAGTGAGAGGAGAAGAATCAAAGCAATTAAAGCAGAACGAATGGTGAAAGGATAGATGGTCAGAGGCTGGAAACAATTTATGATGTTGATGATGATCTTTATATGAAATAAGAAAAAATATTTTACATTTATTTTAGTTCAAGTTATGTCAAATAAATTGCTAGAAATAACTTTTAATAAACTATTTTGTTTAGTAGTAAGAAAAAATTTTGTTTAGAAGTAAAAAGTTTCAAGATTAATATTTAATTGGAATATAAATGGAAATATTGTATATATACTTAATTTTGTTATGGTTAGTCAACCTTTATTCAACCCATAGAAGTAGACATATAGAACTGTTCTGTATGCTAAGAAAATGGTCCAACGACAGACTTAATGAAATGTTCCATTCACTTCAAAGATTACAGGTTTATTTTTTTCCACAAGCTCTAAATTGTATTATTTTATACCACTTTATGGTCTGACATCAAGTATGACACGAAATTGTCATTTTTATAATGAGCTTGTTTATTATTTATTAGTAGGTTTGTTTATAGTTTAGTTATCTTTGGATTAAATCTAAACAAACATTGACCATAATCGCGGGGAAAAGTTTTTTGCTAACCAAATAAATTGAATATTTATTAGATTTATTAAATTATTAGTAATTATGGGATCCAGAAATTGAGATAAGTAGGGAAAGTGATACAGAAAGTGTTGTGGATAGTACCACATACAATGATTCAAGTTAAGCTTACAAGCTTATCACACACTAATGAAACATTTAAAGTGGTTTTGTGTCAATGTGTGACATTTAAAAAAAATATTTAATTAATTTTAAAACAAAATAATAGATTCAAATAAAAGTAAAAGCCAGAAAACTTTTATTTTGAAACGCAGCAAAAATATTGTATTTTTATGCGCAATTAATTCCTATCACTATTTACAATTATGTGAAAAGAGGGTTAATGAATGTATGTATTGGTTGTTAATAAATAAGGTTTATTCCCACAACACGTACATTTCATATTTTTTTAGAGCAACTACTCAGTGGTCTCATAGTTTAACATGCCAGATTGCATATGTATGATGGTAAGTTTATGTTTTAAATATTGGCAAGGTGTGATTCCCCCCCACCCCCATCACGTGGTTTACCTTTCTCTCTTTGTGCAAATAATGATATATTTACTTTAAATTCCTCTTTCATCCTTATCTAAATGAAAATATTCTTATAAATTGTAAAGGAAGTAAATTGAATAGAAGAAAAAAAATATAGTATTTTGACTAGAGATGGGTCAAACCCGAATCTTTAATTTTCTTTCAAATTTCTAATCAAGATTAGAATCCTCGAATCTTTAAAAATGTACTATTTTTATTTAAAGTAAAAATATTTAATATTTAAATTAAAAAATAAGTTGTTTAAGGCTTCGTGTTAACTTACAAAAGATATTTTGTTTGTTATATCTATAACATCCTTAACAACAAAGAGAATATTTTTTTAGTAAAGGAAATATAATTTTGTCCTTTTTTTTTTGTTAGGTTGTTACTCTTACAAGTACACAAGTCTGTATAATTCCTTTTACCAATTGTTTAAAATTGTTAAATGAAGTAAAGATTTTCATAAATTGTATTTGAGATACTTTTTTTAAAAATTTATAAATCTCAAATTTCTCAAATACCACAGGATTTGAGGGCTTTGAGGAATCAAAGATTCGAGCGTCCAATCTCTAATTTGAGCTAAATTTGATGAAAGGCGGTGTCACCATGCCGGGAATGATTGTCTTTACCAATTCAAAACAAGTAAATATCACTTAAAAGTACATCATGACCAACACAAACATTTAACTATCCTATCAGAATTTAAACATTCCATCCAACATTTCAACAAGATGAATTGCCTCAAAGCTTGCTGGACAAGATGCAACAACTATAGTGAGGGGGGAAAAAACAAAAAACTGTCACCAAGCGAGCGATTGATGAACAAAACAAACACATGAAATGGAAAAAAGAAACGAGCGACAAAGTGACCCCCTGTACTTGCGAGAGTTTATTACTTGCGCCAATGAGCTGGGTCCGGCCATCTTGGGGGTGGTAAATAACCTCGCTTCATCGAGCTGCAAAAAAACACATTGCCACATTCAAACAATGATAATGTATTTGGGGTTGAAGAATTCTCATCTGTGAATCTATGGCAGAGGTTCATGAAGGTGGTGGCTTCTACATTTAAAAAAAGTTCAACATCTTGATTTTAAAATAATCTTGCATTCATTCATTCATTTTTTTTTCTGTATTTAATATTGTAACACTATATTTGCTTGGTTTAGTTTTCTTACAGAAAATAAAGTGTTTATATTTTTCAATTCATTATAAAAAGTAGAAACACCACATACAAACAACAGCTGATTGAGATTATGGCCATTGCCTCGGCAATTTGGTGTTAGTTTTTTAGTTGCTAATTGCCAAGAGATTTCAAATTTATGAAAAGTGTCAAAACGCTGTAAAGTAATAGTAATTATATAAGCGGTAGGGATGGGGCAGCCAACCTGAAAGGACAATTGGGTCAGGCCTAGATATAAACAAGATAACAAATAAACTTCTAAACATAACAATTTTTAATTTTCTGAAAGATTCCTTTATCCTTTAAATAAACAAGAAATATTTATGAAAATCGAGGTAGTCGTGTGAAAAATAATTTTGATGAAAATATGGAAGTGTGAATAATGAATTTAAAAATTAAGACAGAAGTTTGTTTTTATTTAGGTGTTAGTGATTTTCTTCCATGGGAAACCTGGTCAGGCCACCTCCATGAGGTCCTCGCTGTGGGCAACTCAAGTTGAAAGCTCTTTAGAGGGATTTCTGAGGCTGGGCGCCTGACCAACTTCGGGGGGTTAACGACCCAACATGAGAGTCCAGCACTCGTGGAAGGAAGAGCCCACTCCTCCCACCAAGGCAGGAGGTTTTATTCAGTTGCCCAGTAATGACAGGGTTGCAAGAGGTGTCCTCAGACAAGTAGATGCCAAGCCCTGACACGGCAGGTGAGTTTCCACTCTTGAAAAGTCTCTGATTTGTATTGGGTGTCAGACTAGTGACATAAGTAGTTCTGTCCATGTCATTGGGGGTAGCATGGGGCAGGTGTTCTCATTGTGGACAGACGTGCTGGCCACTAGTGGCACCTGCATTTTGCCCCAAGGCTCACCCAATGGGTGGGTGTTTGAAGAACCCTCTTTCTGATATAGAGAATCATGCCAATCGTCAAATCTGACGACCCTCAGGCAATGTTTGTCAGCCCTGGTCAACCAGGCGGGCAACTGAATCCCTATGAGGTCACCTATGTTGGAATGGAGGCAGGTGAGAGCCCCCAACAGTCACATACTAAGCGGTTGGTGGTGCGTACCTGGCTTAGGCCAAGACACCTCCACTAGATCCCTGCTGGAAACTTAGGGGTTGCCAAGGTTGCCCAAGGCCTTACCCTAAGTTTCTGACTTCCTCCATAATTTCTGGCTGTTAAATATGGAGGGGTAAGCTCCTCTCTATGAAGTCACGCTGGGGGCAGAGGGGACACTCCCCAGATATGATGACAGACAGGGGTTAGTGGCTCGAACAACCAAGGGTTCGTGTGCAGTGGCCAGAGGTTCCGCCGGTAATTCGGTATTGAGTGGTCACCGATGGCCTAAGAACCCCTGGTTCAGCTAACGATAGCTATGGTAGTCCCCATCATGGGGGTGGACCACGGCCATCCCGGTCCCCTTTATGTTTGTGTCATTATGAGCTATAGTAGCAACTTAATAAACTATTAGTGAGTCCTGAGACATGTTAAGTTACTATTTCTTCAACACGAGTCAAGCACAAAAGATTAATATTAATTCAAACACTGGCCGCAAAAAGCCCTCATAACAAATACAAACCATAACGGGAGACTGAATCAGAGGACATTAAAACACAACACAGACACACCCACAAATGCAAATGAAAACAATGAAAGCTAGGTCTCCATAAGGAGAGAAAGTCACACTGAGCACTTATTGACAACATATTAAATAGTTTGCATGAATCATATTAAAAAGGAAGGAAAATACCCTGCTAACTAAAGATGGCCAGTTAAGAACTTTTAGAGATAAAATTAAGGACTTAATATCAATTTGTTCTACATGAATGTCAGCTCTAAACATCATTTAATCCGCTTGACTAGTAGTCTTTTCAATTGACCATTCGGTTTTGAATTGTATCGTAACGAAGAAACAACAAAGACGAGTTATTCGTGTCCCAGTGTCAACTTTTTCCCCCTAAAGTTCCCCAAGCGTTTAAGCTGCCAAGCAAGATACCCTAGTCGTGTGTACTTGGGAGCCATATCGGTGTATCTGGCATCGTTTTGGTGGGCTGGTGTGGTGGACCGTCCTCCTTCCCCCCTTTCTCCACGGCCCCCGCGGTCACGCCCCAAGTGGGCGCTGTAGTCACCCATGTAACCAGTCGAGTTGTCGTACGTCTCGTCATATCTACGATGATGGGCTTTCTTGTCATGCACGCTGAAAATACAACAGGAAGCTAGTTGTTACTCAGTTTATCTTGTAAAAGGGGAACTTTTAACTCAGACACAAAGATTTTCAATTACAAATAATTGAAAATAAGAAATATCTCAAGTGTGGAAAATATTAAAAGTAAAAAAATAGTATTTAAAAAAAATTTAATTGAAAAAAAAAATGTATAAGTGTTAACAAAGCAAGTTGTACATTATATTGTTTTTACTCGAGTCTTTTGACAGACCCTAGCGCTATCTTTTGTCTGTTGCAGTGAAAGTTTGAATAGTTAAATGTGTTTGTTGGTTACTAGATGTTTAGGAACATTTGAGCACCCACCAATATGAGCTTAACTCCTATCAATTAAAAAAAAAAAAAGTTATGTTATTATAAATGAATATTTCGAAGATATTTTATTAAGGATGGTCTCTTGAATTCTTAAGGATGTACCAAATTAAAGGATTCGAGAGAATTTCAAATTTTAGGCTCAAATCACTAAAAATAAGTATTCTTTTTTTTTCGATTCAAAAAATTAAATTTGTTTTAGAGCTCTAATATTGCTTATTAGTGGTTCGGAACCAATAATTATTGCAGTAGGATGAACTTAACCAAGCACCAGACAATAATTTAAAACTCTTAACTGAATGTATGAATGTTATATTGGATGTTAACATTTAGTTACTATTTGTATTTTCTATTATTCTGTTATATTTATATTTACTCTTATGTTCATAATATTTTCCAAGATTAGGATTAGAGATTCAAAGGGTAATTGGCAATTCGGATTCGTAAAATAATGGGTTCGACCCATCTTTACATTTAACAAATACAGCTAAGGTCAGCTCCTTTGAATTCATTAAGTTATTTGGGATTGTAATCTGAATCTGATATTTAAAAAACTATTGCAATGGTCCCTAGTGGTTTAATTTAACACAATATAATTATAGGACAAACTTAACAATACGACCCTGATTCATTAATTTACCACTTAATAACTGGGGTTTAAGAATCAAATAACCAAAGCTATTATATTTGTTTAGTGAGGATTTACTCGCATCTATATATCATATTCTGAAAATTGAAAAATGACACCTGGACATGGGAATCGAACCCGGGACCTTTGGCTTAGTACGCCAATGCTCTGACCACTGAGCTACCCATTTTCAGAATATGATATCTAGATGCGAGTAAATCCTCACTAAAACAAATATAATAGCTTTGACTATTTGATTCTTAAATATGTGACCCCTTACAACTCTAATAATTGTACAAGTGGCAGCAATAAGCCAACTACCGAGTTGAAGATGGCTGCGTTATCCGATAGCTCGTGATATTAATATAATCACACATTTGTAGCCGATGATTTCTGCACGTCCATTATAGACTCTGCCTTTAAATATTAGTGAAGAATGACCCTGGGCACGGGACGAATCCTGGATAGCTCAATGGCTAGAGCACTGGTGTGCTAATCCAAAGGTTCTGAGTTCGATTCCCGTGTCCGGGTGGCATATTTCAATTTTCAGAACTGGGATTTGGTTGATAAGTTTATCCTATAATTATAATTGGTTTTGAACCACCAATAACTCTAAAACAAATTTTACTTGAAAATTTGAGAATAATTATATTTTTAAAGGATTTGAGTCTCAAATCTTGAATATTCTTAAGAATTCGAGGGATTTGAAAGATTTGAGGGCCCATTTCTACTACTATGATAATGTTTCTTAGATTTTTATTTGGATTTGACAAGTCTATACAAATAACTTACTATTAAATAGCTAAACCATAAGTCCTGTTATAAAATATAATCAAGCAAAGGGAACATAAATAACCATGTATTTCAAAAACAAAAGTCCACAATAAAAAACAAAATAGAATCAGCTTGTCTCTACAAAATCCACTACCAGTACAATTATATTTTATTTAATATATAATTCAATAAATATATAAACCAAATCCTATTAAGAAAGTATAGAAGCAAGAAACCCCAAAATAATACAAATAGACTAAATGCCATTTCCAAAAATAAGAATGATATAGCTAAAATACTTCAAAAATATACAAGCCAAAATTATATAACAAAAACAGTAATAGATGGAAATATTTTTGCTTAAAAAATTAATTATTTTGATGAAAAATTGTTATAGACCAGATGTTTTTAATGAAAATTAACTTTTGGTTAAAACTGTTAATTAAGTTAATTTGATCCAAATATTATGATTACCAACATTTTATGAAATTACTTTGTTAAAATAGATTAGGATTAATTTACTAAATACACTTTTACACACTAGCCTGATTCGAAAGTGAGTCAATATCCTATTCAACTATACCAAAATATGTTAGAAGATTAGTTCAGGCTCAAAACTAACATAAATATGTTGCTAAATATTTAGCGAGAAGAAAGGAGAAAGAAGAACAATGTTAGTTATTTGTAGTTACAGTCCCATTCAGCTAAAAAACAACTTTACAACTTTAGTGATAGTTACCAGAGTTACCCAAGTCACTAAAGTTATTTCCATACATTTATACATCAAGTCCTGTCATTTTCAATATATATTTGACCACAAAAAATGTGCTAGTATTTTATAAAAGGTTCTTAAACCAGAGTCTGACTAAAATTTATTTTAATTTGTTTAGTTACTAAAATAAATTTAAAACAAATTTCAGGATTGCTTTTTATTTGTAAGATTGTTAAGTCTCATTGTTTAAGTATTTACAATACCAGACACAAAAAGTGGAAACTTACAACTTAATTTAATTAGACCAAATTTAATATTTTAACAAAAATATAATACAGTTTAACAAAATAAGAAATGGCTTTGAATAAGATCATTCAAAACAAATACCAAGAAACGGCTTTAACTAAGTCAAATTATTCAAAACAAATACCTAGAAATGGCTCTAAATAAGATTATACAAAATACATATCAGTAGTTGGAGATGTCATTTTACAACTAGATTTCAAACTTGTAACATAACTTTTAAATTCCTTAACTTTAATTAGAAAATTTTTGGGTCTTGACTTTTCAGGTGTAGGGTAAATATGTAATGCTATTTTGTTACTAAAAATGTTCCCTATACCTCATGTTTAAAGCTTTAAAAAAATTTGTTCAAAGTTCCTAGATTATCATTATTAAATATTATATATATATAGAGACACCGATATTTCGCGAGGCTTCGCGAGTTGTGTTTTTACGAACTTTTACTTAGCACATTAAAATTGCCATAGAAACATAATTAAACATCATTGTGGCATTTTTGAGTGAAAATATTAACGCGAAATAAAACGAAATTAGATCTATTCGCGAAATTGACGATTTGTCCATTTAAACGCGAATTATGGTCATTTTTTCTATTTAAATGCGAATAAATAAAAAAACATTGCTGACATCAGAGACCATTCTAAGACTTGGACAAAAAATAAAAATAATACTGTTGACAGTGAACGCGTATTTTCAGCATATTCCAACATTATGTCAGACAAGCGCCCTAACTTGAAAATCGAAAATTCGGAAACAATGTTGTCTTTGTAGTTTGGTGATTGACGTGAAGTATGTTGAAAAAAAGTATGAACATTTTTGTCTTATAAAATAATTCAGTGCAAGTACTTTCTAAGCTATTTGAGTTAATTTATTACCATTACCTTAAAAAAACCTCTTAAGACTTTTTATATCGAAAATCAGGGTCTTACCTTTTATTTACCGAAATTCAACTTTTTATTTAACGAAATCAAGTAATTATATTTACCGATTTTATTTACCGAAAATCATGGTTTTTCCCTTTTATTTACCGACTTTTTATACCGAAATCCAAGTTTTTATTTAACGAAGTCCAGTGGTTTTATTTACCACAAATCAGGGTCTCTATATATATATAATTCCCAACTTGAAATTTGAGCTGCCTGCACAAGCTTAACAAGGTACATTTAAAAACAAACCAAGCTTTGCAACTTACTTTGCAAGCGGAATGTTATCACGGTCAGCGTACGCATCGTACAAGTACTCACTGAAAACAAAATACATGTACAGGGTTACCAAGGTTAGTGGGGGAATGAAAGGGTGCTACCAACATGCATAGAAAGTGTCAACTTTCTCAATTAATTTCCAAAACACTTACAAGAGGGGTAAAACAAGGTTATTAGTACAGTAAATATTTGGAAAGATATTATGTTTAAATATGTTAAAAATAGACAGCTAGACAAAAGAATAAAAACTGGGTGTTTGATTCAACACATCAATATTATTTGGATAAAACCAAAGCACAAAATTGTTTTTCACTCGTAAGGTAGGACTGTTGCGACATTTTGAATTGGCAGCGCAAAGTTTATCTTTTTTATGGTTACTGAGAAAAACAAATGTATTGATAATATTAGATAGATATGTTTCTTTGTAAGTGTGATTAGAACAGGGAGAGAACCTCGGCCATATGAAAAATGAGACACTTATGTCTTTGATTTTAATGTCATTGTTGCAGCCATATTTTGTAATCTTTTCAGAATGTTTTTTCCCCCAATATCAGTGGCTAAAACTGACTATATTCTGTGTACTACCTCATTCATCTCAAATTATGTAAACCCTCATTTATGATAAATTTACTGATCATTTAAGATGTTAAGTCACCTTTTATATCCTTTGATTTGTGTTTGTGACCATTTTATGATCAATGTATTTTGTTTGGTTTCAGATAGCTCAGATTAAATAACGATAAATGTATCAAGGGTTAGATGGGCGATGATTTACTAATTCATTTTGGGATGTTTTAGCAATGAGGCTAAATGATTTTATAATAATGTAAATTGATAATAATAAAGAATAAATAATAATAAACTAATAAGTTCAAATTTAATGAAGGCCCACCAAGAAAAAGGGGGAAAATGTGGAAAGAATCCAATGCACAAAGGTGACATCTTCTTCCATTCTTCGGTCTTTTAAAACAGAAGTAATCTCACACGCGCACACACACATTTAAACACAAATAGAGTAATATTTCAGCATTGTTGCCTTTATCAAACACAAAGAAGAAAGAGGAAATGCACTTTATAGAACATTAAAGATTAGGTGTTCTGAATAATCTTTGGTTGGAATCAATCTTAATTTGTAAGCAACGTTACATTATTTATCAAGTGTCATGTTTATTAATGTTTTATAAGTGTCAATTAGCTTTTTTTAGAACTTTAATTTTTCATTTTTCGTTTTCCTTACTATAATATTTTGATGTTATATTCCATTGTCTATGTAAATGGCGCTATACATATATATCAATAGAGATAGTGATAAATAAAGACACTATATTACATCCATTACTGTTTCCAGCCTGTGGCAGTTTTTTATTCAAGCTTTCTATTTTCCACTACCCCTGGTAGGCCGTCGTAGCTTTGTTTGCTTTATAATATATCTTAAGACTAGGACAAGCACAACATCCAGTCCTCGGCCGTTAATTTATCAAGATGAAAGGGTAAATCCATAATTTCATCACTGATAAATGTTTGGCGATGGAGTGAATCGAACCTGTGACCCTTAGCTTAGTAGATACACACGCCACAAACTGAGCTAAGGTGAAATACCCTATTTTATGCTAAGTAAATATTTGATTTTTTGTTGGTAAAAAAAACTTGAATTTTGGTTCAAATGTTATTAAAAAAAATGGCCTGAAAATGGTTTTATAGCACCTGTAAAAACCAAAAAGATTAAGTTTTGCTCACATTTTAAAAGTAATTTTAGTAAAAAGTTTTTACAAACTGGTAAATCCTTGAAATGTATAGGTACTTTTTAAAGGCCTACAAATTAAAGCATGGGCTAAGTAAATATTTAAATTGTTTTTTATTTTAGTTCAAATATTATTAAATACATAGATAATTTCATAGTAGAACTTATTTAACGTATCGACCCCCCCGCTCCCCCCCAAAAAAAGCTGCACCCTAAAATTACATCATTTTGATATGTTTCTATCCACCTTTCCTGTACCTTCTTCCAAATATAATCACTTTGAAAGGAAATAAATACTTATGTCTGAAAATGAATCCTTTAGCTTTCCTAATATTCATATTACGAAGATTTTACATTCTTTGTTCTTACTAAGTCTTATCAATGCTGAGAGATACTTTTTAAATCACGCTCTACAATTATTTATTAATACAACAATTTAATTCTGACTTCAAAAGTGAGGTAAACATGCTATTAAAAGGCTTGTCTTTTTTCAGCCCTATATATAATTGTGTCTATTGTTTTTTCATATAATTTGTAAAATAAAGTTAAGACTTAATATTCATATTTTTATAGCAAACAAAATTAAAATAGATAATCAAAATAACTATTCAAGTAACAAAAAAAACTGAAATAAAAAGTCTCTTAAAGAATGTGTGAATAAGTAGTAGAAGTATTAAAAATTTTGACTATTTCATTTTGTCAGCGATTTTGGCTTGAAGTTAAATTTTTAATGTTAGAGTCAAGGTCAATCTCTTTTTAGAATTGTTTTTGAAGCATTTCCTGTTGTGGAGATTATAAAATATTTATATACATGTATTTGTTACATATTATCCAGGGGTGCGATTATAGGCCGCAGTACAAACGAAATTTAGCCTGTAAAACATAAATTTTGTTTTAAAATAAAAGTACTACTAAGAATTCATGAGAAAACTTCAATTTCTTGTATAAAATAATTGTATCAATTATTTCATCAACTCAAAAATATGTAATAATGATTTCTTTGAGCTCGAAACAAGTTTTGGTCTTTTTGAAATTACATTTTCAAACATTTTGTGATAAAATGGTTCACGAAATGTTGGTGTCCTTAGTAATAGCTGCTAGCTAATTTACTCATTTTGAACTGTGGTCTCTGGCCAAATTTTTTAATTTATTAAAAGTCTAGGACTGGAGGTTGTAGCTGTAGATCTACCGACACACATAAACAGTTTTGTGATCAATTTTAAGATCCGCAGGTAAACACCGGCAGTCAGCCTGTGTGTGAATGTTGCAAATTGAAATGAAGGCCAGATATGTCACAGTCTGAGACTGAAGGCCAACTGTATGTGAACGGTTACCATAAGAGTTTCTTTTTGAATTCAAAATGGAGTAATTTAGTGTTTGTGTAAAGTAGTTTTCCTCTTTTCTGTTTGATAAAGGCAACAGTGCCAAAATATTACTCTATTTGTGTTTAAATGTGTGACTACTTCTACTATACAAGATGTCAGCTTTATGAATTGGATTTTTCCCATTTATTAGTTTATTTTTCCTTTTTCTTTATTTTTTATCAATTACCATTATTTTAAAATCATTTAGCCATTGGGCCTCTTCATTGTTAAATTAAATGCGTTTTAAGAAATATATACATCAAGTAGTTGAAATCACATTATCTTTGCTAATATAATGCTGCTTATTTACATACCAAACACAATATGTATAAATAACTTCATATCTTGTGGTATTTAAGAATTTGAATACGAATTATTATATCAGTATGTAATTAAATAGTAAAGAAAAAAAATAGCGGCAAATAGATGGATTCCCCAAAGAATGAAAGGGTATGGAAGAAAAAGACCTACACACTTTACCAGAAAAATTTAGTCAAATTTTAGAAAACACAGCCCCTTAAAGTGATTTCTATCAAGACTTTGGCTTGGAGTTGATTACTATCATTTTTAAATGGGATTTTTTGGATCTATATTTTTCTGATAAGTGTGTAAGTCGTCTACACACCTTTCAATTTTTTTACAATTAGTATTATGTTTCAGCTCCTACATGGTACTTTAGTATGAACCTAAACCAAACCTTTAACTGTCATACATGCATGTATTGAGTGGGAGGAAAAACCCTCAAACATCCTTCTCGCCTAATGTGTATATAAATTAAACAAAGAGTTGTAATATATTAAGTTTAACCAAGAAAAACACCATTACTTAGTGGGAAGAGGTGAGAAATATTGTGTGTTATGTGGATTCCAAATGATACAACATTAAGATTAAATAGTTATAGTTTTTTTTATTGTTAGAGCATGTGAAGTTTGACACCAGCATCTAATACCAAACCAAACAGATGATAGATCCCAGTGTAAGTAAATGAACTAAACCCATGCAGTGTTATGTCGAGATCACATTAATTAAATACCTGCTGTTTGAACCTTGATAAAAAATGTTACTTACGACTCAACAAGTGGACCAGGGTAGGGGTCGGACTTGTTGTATAGTGATGCCAACATTAAACAAAGTACAATGGCGGGAATGAAGAGGATGAGCGACCAGCCAATACTTGCCCAGAAACCATTCTAAAATGAGAAAAGACAATAGTGTTTACATATTTTAGTTTAGTTTTCAGTTTAATCAAACCAATTGTACTTAGGACTTTCTCATTCACTAACTTTCAACCAGCATTAGCTTTCGCCCTAAGTGATACTCAGGAATTTCTCACTCACGAACTTTCAACCAGCATTAGCTT
>CABFWB010003221.1:55161-68771 GCA_902151455.1 Timema bartmani | reverse complement strand
CCCCATACACCTCCCTTACCCCTAGGGACTGTACAAGATTTTACGTTTTCAAGCCTGTAAGGGATGAGTCTTGGGGGCTAAAGAATGATGCTTTTCCATTCCCGGGTAGTTTGGTTCGCTAGCGCTAGGGGGCTTGGAGGGGGTCCCGTCTGTTTTATCCTCTCCCTTCACCCCCATCGCCCCCCAAAGGTAAACAAATGGACGGTCGTTTTTTTAAAAATAAAAGTCGGAATCCATCTGACTGAGAACTTGTGCTCCACCAATTCCCTTGCAACCCCTCAACCCTCGTGTCGGGGCGTGAGATATGTGTTTTCACCCCCTTCACCTCCGACTGACATCAGATCTATTTTTTTTATCTTCGTTCTAGAATGTGTTCTTTCTTTCTTCCTTCCTTCCTCCGTCTCTCTCTCTCCCTCCCCATTTCTTTCTTTCTCTCAGACACGTGACCAGTGTTTAAAAATGAAAACTAGGTTTACGTTTAGTCCGTCTTTTAATAATTTATTTCGTGTGTAACTTTGTTGTTGTTGTTGACTGTCCTGTTTACGATTAATGTGACATTTTTAATTTATTTTTTCTTAGATTTACGCCTATGTACTAATTACATTAATGGTCTAGGTATGAGGAAGGTTAAATTTAAAGGAAGTGTACCCGCATTTACGTTGAGAGAAAGAGTGGGAAACCATTTAGGGAAAAAACCACCCTCAATACACCCGACCGGGATTGATCCAGGATCACCCTGTCATCGGCAGTCTAGTCTATTGAGTGAGCGACTCCTAAGACCATGGGGCCACCGAAGTGGGCTGCATTTAATTGAATTTAACTTATTTTATTATATCATATAGATTTTAGGAGCTTAAAGAAAGTATTGAAAAAGTGAAAAAAAAATTCACCCTCAAGATTATTATGAATTTTGACGTTTCATTATATATATGCCCTCAAAAAAGGTTGTGGTAGTTTACCGATGACCAATTTTTTTAAATTAAAAAAAAATTGTAAATTGTTCAAAAGTTTTTGTTCCTAATAACTATTTCAAAAAATGTTTTTTTAACACAGTAAATAACACTCTAAAATTGTTTATTTTTTTTAAAGGAAAAGATTGACTTAAGGGTAAATAACTGAAACTTATTTTTGAAAATAAGAGCTTTTTTTTTAAGATAACGTAACTCGTCCCCGGGAATCCGGTCTAATTCTAGAGTAGAGTCACCGTGTGGCCAAAGAGGCGGATAAAAGGGGATTTTTGGGGTGGGTAAATTAAAAGATAGGGGTGGGAAGAGCATACGGACTAAACGTCAAGCTAATTTAGTTTGGTTTTCAAATAACGTTGAGGGCGTGGCTCGAATCCTGGCCCCCTTGAGTTGAGTCTGTAGAGCTCTCTAAGCTCAAAAGTGCCAGCTTCGGACTCAAAATATAGGCCTAAGGGTTTGAAATCCTGTTGTGTGGTGTATTGGGTGGCTCATTTGTGTACGTGTGGTTTCATGTATTCTCTCCATGCGAATGTCACTGCAATTTCTAAAATCCTTATCCCCTCATCAACTACCCTTTATTTAAATATTGTATGCTAATAAAACTTTATAATATAAACATATGTAATTCGAGAGTTTCAATGGGTTCCCTTTCCGCACAAGACTTTCAAACTAACTTAACCTAAAACACACTACTTTTTTTTTTACTAAACAACTCAAACCTAGCCCCAGCTATTGTTATAACTGGGCATTATAACCGCTTCGGTATCCACATGGTCTGACGCGCTACTCTAGTGTTAGAACAGACGTCCGATGACTAGAAGGTCGCATTCAAAATCTCGGTCGGGTGAACTGAGAGTGGTTTTTGCCAAAATTGTTTTCCACGCAAATGCGGTTACACTTCTTATAAATATAAGCTTCCTAATCCCTGAAACTATTCGCGTAAATACTAGATTAGCGTACAACCCGAACGGGTAGCAAGACGCACTGCTGAAAAAAAAAAGTAATAGGTAGAGCCTCGTAAAAATGGTGAGACGCGATTAAGCGAAAAGTGCCATACAAAGATGGAATCAAGTACTTTTTTCCTTTAAAATTTTTAAGATATGATTTACAATGTTTTTTGAAAAGCGAAATAAAACGAAATCGTCTTGTTACACGAAATCCTCCTATAAAACAAAATAACACCACTTTTACCAAACAAAGAAAATCTTTAAATAAACACGAAATTAAGAAGAAAAATAAGCAGAAATTTTGACCATGCTGTAATTTGATTAGTATTTTCTTGTAGTGTAAGCTAACTTTTGGTTACAATATTGTGAAATATTCAGACAAACTCGACAAAGAATTTTAAAGCAAATATATAAAGTTTCAATAGTAAATTTTAATTTTGTATACATTGTCTCAATATGTAAACAATACTTAAACACCTCAGATAACATGTAATTTTGAATAAACACGAAATAACACCGAAAAAGGAGATTTAAAAAACGAAATTTAGCTAAAAATAACCCATTTTTACGGGGCTCTAGTAATAGGGTAAAACCCGGACATTAAATAGTATGGGTCACCGTGACAGGCTCGAACTCGGGTCTTCCCGAACATGGGTTCCAGTCTCTTGCCGTGATGTATAGCCATTTATTAACTAGAGTCCATTCGCCATAGGAGTGGTGGTAACTGACAGCTAGCGGAAGATGTAAACGCTGCTAAAAAAAAAGTTTGTTGTGAAAGTTTTGACCGCCAAAAGTAACGACAAATCAACATGATTGTGGTCTTGCAGATCTTATGGTTTGGCGAACTGGTGCGTGAGATAAGATCTGGTAGCTTTTGTTAGCTGTCACTTAACCACACTCATACCTTAACGGGGTAATGCTATCCCTTGGAGGGAGGGAGGGGGTTGGTCTTAGCTCGTGACATAACTAACGAAACTGGGATGTTCCTAGCTACGATAGAACTGAAACATGGCATTAGTTCTGTTGGACCTAGTGATGGCGGAGCCTTATTTGTGTAGGGGGGGATGGAGATGAACAAAAAGTATTTTTTGGGGCTTGTCACCCCCAATTCCCAAAACCAAAGGAGGTTCTGAGAACCTACCCTGACAAATAATGTTTGACAATTTGGTGCCCCCTTGAAGCTCATTGGAGCAGTCCTCACCTTATTTTCTTCTTAGATGCCTTTAGGAATTATTTGGTTAGTGATCTTCCCCCGACCAGTTTTTCAAAATCGGATTCCTATAAAAGCTATTTGTAGTAGTGCTTCTCCTGGACATTTAAAAAAAAAATTATATGCCTTTGGAAGCTATTTTGAATGCTCCTCCACCGGCTTATTTTTTGACAATTGAATGCCTCTAGGAGCTATTAATTTTGGGGTTTGTTTTTAATCGTATTTTATTTGAGAATATAGGAGGGGATGGGAATAAATCTTAGAGGGCGCAATGCCACTGTTCCGCCATTGGCTGAACCCACCCCCCTCCCTTTTCCCAAAATAAGAGGGCACAGCTTTGGGATCCACTTTCAATATATTTGATAACTATAATATATTTTACCTTGGCGACGTTTTTATACAATCTTTTTTTTCCCCATTCTTCTTGATAATCTACACCCCTTCGTTTTATCTTCCCCATTGCACACGATCTTACCAAACTTTTCAGCAGAATCAGGATAAATATCCCGAGATAAGGGTCGAAAGCTGAAGGCTTCTTTGCATGACTGGTGTGTCTTTGGGAAGTCTTATAGGCGGCCATATTTTTTATTGGTTATGGAAGAACGCAGGTAATGCTTTTAACGGGCACTATCCCCTCCCTTGTAAGATGCAGGGAGGGGAAGAGGGGTTATACATGAGCCGATATGGTGGTGAAGAGAGAGAGAGAGAGAGAGAGATTGTGATTTCTTCCTCGGAAGATTTTGTGATTTTTCCTCTCGAGTTTGTCCAATAATGCAGAACTGCGGATATAAAACTTGATGTAGTGTATTTGGGTTAGCTTAGTGTCGTGGAAATATATGGTTCTAAGCCCCCCCCACACTTTTTTCTCTTCTTCGAATAACTATTCCTGAGCGTCTGAATATTCGTATTTGTAAGAAGAGTTATTTTTGACGATAATGTGAAATAACTTTTACAGTGTTACCCATAAAAACCCTTACCCTCTAAAACAGGTTTATTATTTTTTATAGTTGAATTGCTCTAATTAACCTGCTCTTGGTAAGTTGGTCGACCTCGGTGATCTTGGTGGTAAAGTTCTCGCCTCAACCGATGTTCGTGCGTTCAAAACCCAGCAGGGGTCGATGAATTTTTCTTGAGCGATAAAAATCCCTAGCACAACTTCCTTCGGAGGGGAAGTAAATCCGTCGGTCCCATGTCGATTGAGGCATGTAAAAGAACACTGGAAGGTATGGGAAAAGACCTTTCCCGGCAAAATTGGCGGGCCCTTTCGCGCTCGTTCATAGAAATTCGCATGTGTTAATATAATCATTCGGTTCAGAAAGTGCACGTTAAACACCTAAAATTAAAAATTAAAATTGTAAATTGATACATTTCGCGTATGGATACATTATAACCATGGTGACATTTTTGTAAATGTTATATTTGGCCTTATAGTATTTCTACGAGTCTGGAAAAAAAACCTGAAATCTTTGTTTATTACAGTGAGAAAGTCAGGAACATTTAGAAACACTTGAGATTTTCAGATACTTTTGGGATGATTTGCGGAATGCGAAGAAGTAGGCCTACTTATTGTCTCTACCAGTGATTCCCCAACCGATAAAGTTTTAGAAATGTTAAATTCATAAAAAAAAAAAAAAATTAAATCGCATAATACACGGATACAGAGATCGGGTTTCATGTTCGCGCCCGCAACGTGACGTCATCAACAGAATCAGGGAACAAGAGCAACCCTCGCAAATGGGTCATTATGAGAAATAGATTAGTTTTTTGCAAAAATATATTCAATAATAGTTTTTTTTTAAAGTGTCAAAAACCACAAACTAAATTTTTTAAATCCCCCTTTTCATGGGAATAGTCCGGGAATCTTAAAATATATATTTTGGGGACTGGACACCCTGAACTTTTCTATATTTCAGATGTCATTCTTATGAAAATTGAACAATAACAAAATGTGGCGCATGTCGTAAAAAAAAACGCAAAACATACAGAACATTAGCTCGCCGGAAATAGAAAGCGCCGAGCCAAACATCACCGGCGAATCGAAGAACTTAGTAGTATTCTTTGATTTCGCGAAAATATGAGTTTACGGCTAGGCTCATTTACCGTATTGCATTCCATCCTCCATGACCTGTTTAGAGTTACATCTCTCATATTAGGGTACGGTCAGACTGGGCGAGCGACTAAAAAATAAAATAGAAAACGTTGGTTGTAATGAGAGGTGGCCAGACTGGAGCGAGCGAGCGAGCGACCCGAGCAACGCGCTTGAAAGATAGAACTGGTTCTATGTTTCAAGCGCGCGAGCTCGAGCCGGAACAGTCTAGTTTACAGGCGTGGGCAATATTATTGTATGTTGTTTCATTGAGTGCTAGAAAAACTTATCATTTTGACCTGATATTTGATTTTTTTTTATATATTATCGATAAGTTTAGGACACTTGCTACTAATGGCCTAATTTAATTGGTAAGACCATAAACTATACATATATATATAGATATAGGCCTATATGTAAAACAGATATGTTAAGGCGATTGGCCCTTTTCATTTGGCGTGGAAATGCAGAGCCATGGTAACAAACGGTTATTTTCAAGAATTTTTATTGTTTTGCAATTTTCTTTTCGGAAACGGTTTGTTCAAGAATAGAAACATATTGATTAAGTTATACTTTTTATATAAACACCTCCTCTATCATTTGAACAGTGATTAAATATCGATAAAATTGACATTTTTCAATAGAAAAATGCCGGCTTCATAATAAAAAAATAAGAAAATGTAACGATTAATAAACATCGATACATTATTTTAGAAGGGGTGTTGAAAATATAGTAAAAATTTCACTCGTTCTAGAGAAAACTGATATTTCCAAACGTATGATCTTTCCGCAAGACCTGTCCGGTAGCTAGCACCATCTATTGTTTCCGTGATCCATCTGTTCTTGTTGGCGCGGAAGGATACTTTGGTCGGTTGTGAAGCCACGCCATACCTTTCACCCTCCCGCCTACAATCCCACAAAATAGGTTTTAGACTTGCACTCGGCAGAGTCAAGAGCCTTAAAATACTTCAATATTATAATCAAAGCAGGCCTTTACAAATAAGAATCATCATTGCCGTGGAGAGAGGATGAAAACCGACAACAATAAATCACTATTAAAATGTTTTTCAAAAAATAAATCAATTGTCAAAAACCACTCTCACTTCACCGAGCCAAGATTCGAACCTTTGCCTCTTCGTCAACTAATATCGCCAGTTTGGCCATACAGTCGCTCTGTCGCTCGTACACTTGTCAGTCTGGCTGTACCCTAACGTGTTGCGAGTCGCTCGCGCGCTTGTCAGTCTGGCCGTACCCTAACGTGTTGTGAGACTTCATCCGCTGCAGCACTCGCCGAATACAAAGCGGGTGGAGGAGGGGACCGATGATGTCGGACTGTTTACGGGCTGATTACGATCCCTTCCGCCGTATCATCGGCACAGTTGTGCTCTCTCATGTCCTACCATCTGCGACAAGCAAACTTCTGGCGTACCGGAAGTTAAAGGAGAGAGAGAGAGAACGTGTGTGTGTATATTATCACGCCAAGTTATCCCCTAAACTTCGAGCCACTACGGAATTCTGGCGTTTCGGTACAGTTTGATGCGGGGAATGTAGACTTTTCTTTTGGGGCGTAGTTTTGTTAACTGTGTGCCTCTCTCTTCTTTATCTCTCTCTCTTTTTCTTTCCCTCTCTCTCTCTCTTTCTTTCCCTCTCTTTCTTTCCCTCTGTTCGCGTTCTCTCTTTCCGCCATAAACTCCGGTTCTATGATCTCCTTTACCCCAAGTTATCTTATTTCAGACTTGATTTCATTCCGGTATGTACCCTTGACTTTTACAACTTTTCAGTTTTTACGTCATAGAATAACTGTATATATAGGTCTAGAGAAGATGTTTGACTCTTTTTTTTTTAGATGCTGTTAGTTTTAAGACGTGGTGCGACGGACAGATTTTTTTTATGGTGGGTACCTGTTGGAAACCTGTGCCTAAGTGTGAGTTTATAGGTTTTTTTTTAAGATAATAAGGTTACAATGTCGCTTTCATTCACGTTATGGACGAACTATAAATTTGGTCCTTATTATTTTTTAACGTCTACACTTATTTTGGATTCACACTTTCTCCGAAAAACAAAAGCGGAGAAGAAAAACGAGACTAAATGATGAGCTCTCTGAACCAATCACAAAATATCATCAGCATGATCTGCATGACTTAATAAATTGTTTCAGATTTTATGTTTTGTGCGCTAGACATCTGCTTAGGAGAGCCAATACGAATTTCAAAGATCAACTTAATCAGTGCGCATGCGCTTACAAACGTGTGATAGGCGGACAGCTGCGCTTACTGTTATGAAATGATTTAAAATAACTTGTTAAATTGAATACGCATGCGTCGTTTTTTTTCTGTTGGTTTGTTCCATGACACAACACAACAGATTTAAATACATCCATCGTCGCATAAAACTTAAAAAGCTGTTTATCCACTAAAATGTGTTGATAATCAACTGTTTCTAGTTTTCGTTGCAAATAAACATGGGGCAACGTGTAATTTTGCTAGCTAATCCTACTCACAATTTTTGACAAACCTGTCAATCAAGCGTGAATGTATACAGTAAGGACACATTAGAAAGGATATTTATGAAAATACTTTTTTTTTTGCCGTCACTATTATTAATATTTTACTAGGGCCTATATTGTTAATATTATTCTATAGGCATTGATACTACCTATGTGGTAAAAATAACGAACCCTCCAGCTGTTAATCTCAGTTTTCTATACCGGAACCATTACTTCTTGATTCAGCTAGCTCCATATGTTGTCCTCACGAGGCTGAGTTGACCCGGTTTCAGACTCACAGAAAAATCTGGAAGTGCCGGGGCTCGAACCCGGGACCTCTGACCACTAGATAGAAGAGGAGGTCCACTTATAGATCACAGAAACTTAAAATCTAGAGCAGATAAAACACCCAACCCTCTGGCCGTTAATGCATCATTTTTATAAGAATTCGCAATTTTAATAGTTATAAAATGTTCGGCCATGCCAGTAATCGAACCCTGGACCCTTAACTCAATAGGCAGACGCGCTAAGAGGTCGGACTATGTCAGTTAAAAAACATTATGAAATCTTCTTTACGTAAATTTTGACAACTGTTAGATAAATATAGTGACATATTTTAAAAGGTTATTTCCAAATCGACCCGACTATACAACCTAACCTTCGTCAATAATATATTTATTGGCACGCTCTCAAGTGCCACTTTACCAACCAACTATCAATGACGTAAGTTATCAAACCTAGATCGTACAGGATGGAGGCAACGAATTTGAAGAAACCGCACAAACGTACGGCTGGTAACCACCCGTATTGCGCACCTAGGTGTCAAATCACGTGGCCACGCAACTAACTTTGAAGAAACCGCACAAACGTACGGCTGGTAACCACAAGCATTGCGCACCTAGGTGTCAAATCACGTNTATTTACACTAATGGGGGTAGAGAAGAGAAATGTGCCCGTATTTGCATGGAGTAAAAATGAATAAGAAACCATCTAGGGGGGAAAAAACACAGCCTCATTACACCCCGCTCTTCCAGTAACCGGCAGATCAGACCAAACGAGGTTGATGCCTTCTAACCCGCTCGTCCATCGATGAGAGGGAGTCCGATGAGTATTTTGACTAGAAGAGGTTTTTTTTTTAAAACACTGACGTCTTCTTCTCTACACGTTCGTAACGATAGGTGTGAGGGAAACTGTTTTTTAAGAGGAAGGGGGGCGTACTTGGTGAATACCCCTACCGAGGAGGAACAGGATGGAAGGGCATGATCTGATAAAGTATAAAGTAAAACAAAATCTTAATAGATACTTCTTGTGAAAGAGTGTATTTTTATTACAAATATATTTCACGAGTTTTTTTTGTGTTTTCGTTTTAAAAATAAGATAGTTTTAATTATTCACTGCGGTGGCGTAGTTGGCTAACGCGCCAGTCGTGTTGAGTCAGACCACCGAGGACGGGGAGATCGAGGTTCGAATCTCGGTCGGGTGAACTGGGGGTGGTTTTTCTTAAATGGTTTTCCACTCTCCCTCCACGCAAATGCGGGTTCACTTCCTCTAAATTCAACCTTCCCAATTCCTAATCCATTAGTGTAATTAGTACTTAAGCGTATAACCCGAACGGGTAGTAAGACGCGGTGCTAAAATTAAATTTAAAAAAATTAAAATTATTCACTGGTCAGATTAAATTATTTGTAAGTCTTATTAATGCTTAGATAACCCTGATTTTATAAAGTACACTTAAGGAACCGCCTTCCGAAGCGCTGAGGCGTGTTTTAGACGTCCATATATCCCGCGTTACAATTGAAATTTGTTATTTCAAAATATGGTTTTAAAATGCCGTAATGGAGACGAACGGTATCATCATTTCTCTATAGTCAGTTCTAAAATCCTTACATTTTAAATTTATCGTAAAAAAGCTCCAAGAGATATTAATAAATTTTCATCGACGTTTTACCAGAAACGTCGCAGTTCTAATATGCTAAGAACAATATTTTTTTTACAAGGTCACAACATAAAATGTTAACATAAATTAAGGTAGTTTTATTGTTTTTGAAGCTTCAGAACAGTCTGTCACTACCATAAGGAATACCATGAAATGATATTTCCTTCAATTAGGCATCGCACTTAATTTTTCTAATCTAAAGTAAAATTATGGTGCAGTCCAAATATTGCTTTCAGGTTTTTTTTCACCGAGTGAAACGAATTCCTGTTTTAACTCGACCGTTTGATGTTCCCGTGTTCAGGTATCATTTTTCCATGTTACATATATGTTTGACGCGGCTAAATCCGTAACTAAAGAACATTTATATCTTTTAAGCTCATTAGTCATGTGGAATTAACTGTACAAACGGTGGCTTACCTACATGTTAGGCATTTCGTCTGTCTGTCTGTCTGTCTGTCTCTCTGTCTGCTCCGCTATTACTGCCAAATGCGTGGATCAGTTTTAACGAAATTTGGCACGGGGCCAAACGACGTAAGTAACTTTTTATTCTATTGCGAGACGACGTTTTAAACCACATGAACAGCGTTAAGTATGAATATCAAGAACTATTGAGTATATTATAAATTTGTTTTGTGTCTAACTTGATTACCGAGGGAAAAAAAATCAAATTCAAACCGGAAAAATTATACGAAATAAAACTTGATATTCAAAAACAAATCTTAGAGACAGTAGTAACGATATTAACATGAAAACATTTTTTAATGGCAGTAGCAAGGTCTACTGTTCACAGAACTACTGGTTTTAGTTTAAGTTTAGGTCAAAAGTTCTAGACAGCTATATTTGCATATTATAATAAATATCTAACGTGTTATCGCTAAAAAAAATTTTTTCTGTACGGATCTTAAGAATAATATATGAGTAAAAAATCAAATCGATTTCTCATCCTCGACTTAAATATTCAATTTTCTTTCTCGCCATTATTTCTTGGCCCTCTTATCCTATTTTCTTTATTTCTTTATTCGCGCAGTTTCTTCGGCTCCTCAAAAGCCGTAGCATTTCAACAGCGTCGAAATGTTGTATCGACATAAAATGGAACATTCAAATAAAATTGCATTCATTTTGAAAAGAATTCATCCCATCATTCTCCTCCCTCTTTTGAAATCGTTGTTATTTCCTCCTAATTCTGTTTAGACAGTTTTGAAGGCTTTTATATATATATATATATATATACACACACACACACACACACACACACTAACAAGCATGCCGGCCGTGTCTAGTTAAAAAGTAAGACGAAGAAATGCCGTTTGATAAGCGAAAAGAGTATTTTATTTGTCTGTCAACGACTCATTCGTTGTCTTTTCAAGAAATTTGTGTAGCTGCTTTGGAGTATATCAGAAGCGCACTAGGTTGGTGCGCCAAAAGGCTGAAATTGTGTACCTGCATTGGAGTATATCAGAAGCGCACTAGGTTGATGCGTCAAAAGGCTGAATTTTTTTTAACCTGCTTTGGAGTATATCAGAAGCGCACAAAGTTGGTGCGCCAAAAGGCTGAAATTGTTTACCTGCTTTGGAGTATATCAGAAGCGCACAAAGTTAGTGCGCCAAAAGGCTGAAATTGTTTACCTGCTTTGGAGTATATCAGAAGCGCACAAGGTTGGTGCGCCAAAAGGCTGAAATTGTTTACCTGCTTTGGAGTATATCAGAAGCGCACAAGGTAGGTGCGTCAAAAGCGCACCATTGTGTGTAGTCTCTGAGCCTCATTTGGGAACACAGGTTGTTAACATCTAATTTAGTATCAAATAATGAAAAGCTATTACTGTACTGTTTGCCTATTATATTTTGGAGAGTTACATTCAACGTCATGGCTCATTCCCGCCATCACCTCGGGCACGAGATGTTTGCCATGTCGCCACGTTATGCAGTTATTATTATTATTATTATTTCTGTGTGCCTTTTATACAAGATCTAGGTATACTTTTGATCCATATCTTCTTGCTCTTTTGATATGAGGTTTTCCCCTCTTGTGCGGTTTAGATGTTCATCTGTCTGTTTATGCACATGACTCGAAGAAAGAGTCAAAATTTCTATCATCTCCTGCTCGACGAAACGTTGACGCGGTAAAATAGCGCAAATCACAATGGGTGCTAAGGTATAATCCGCAACACTGGTCCTATAGTTTAAGGCGTCATTCTGATAATAGACTGGATTTTTTTTTTTTTTTTGTGATGGGGAGGTCGGGATTTGAATCCTGATATGGTATAGTGGCAGGTTTACTACACACCTGAAAAATCAGAGGGGGAAAAAAAACAGAATTTCTATCTCTAGTTAAAATAGGGAATTTCTGAACTGTCACGAATCTGGAAAACAAGCAAAACGTAAGGAATTTAACAAATTACAAACTAAAAAAAAACCACTGGATTATTTGTTAATTTTGAACCATAAACTGCAAACTTTAAATCAACGATTTTTAATATCTTTCAACTCAAGGCGCTAAAATTGTCAAGGCCCACCATACTTTTTATTAATGAGCGATTTTATCATTTAAAAAAACTAGTATCATTTGTGTTTATAATTTAAACAGCTAAAATTATAATAAATTGTGTTATTTTATTCCATAATTTCCTCCCCCCTCCCCCGTTTTTATTGACCTTGCTTTGAAAAACGTTGCTTTAAATACAAGGTATTTGCATAGAAGAATAACTAGTAAAATGCACTCTCATACTTTCTCTCGTGTTTATCTTAAAATAGAAATATAAACTAAAAACTCGTGAACTTTGTGAAACGAAATAATATACACTGTTAATGAAACATTGAGAAAACTTGAGCATCCCTGTCTACCAAAGAGTATAACAATCAATTTAAATTGTTAAAAAGCTATATGAATATATATATGTATGAATATTTGCTTATAGCTCAGAAACTATTGATTTTTAATAGTACTTCAACTTAATGGTCAAATGGTCCAAAACTTTCTTCCTCTCTCTCTCTTAAAGGTTATACTCGTCCAAAGCTTGATATTCTCACACTTTGACTACTGTGACATTGTTTATAGTGACCTAACTGAAGAGCTTGCACAAAGACTACAGCGACTACAGAATACATGCATTAGATTTATTTACAATCTTAAGTACCAAGACCACATATCTGAATACTTTGACAAACTGAAGTGGTTACGACTTAATGAACGGCGGACACTTCACTCCTTCTGTCTCCTACACAAGATATTACAGACTTCCTCACTGCATTACTTAGCAACCAATTTTAAACTACTAAAAAAATCAGCTCCAGCTTAGTACACTTGCTAAAAACTCTACCCTTATAAGCATCCCTATTCACAAATCTGAGTCTTATTCCCGTTCATTCACAGTCGCAGCGTCACGGGCGTGGAATGCGCTTCCTCCCACAGTGAGGGACTTGACTGGATTGGCTGCTTTCAAAACTGCAGTCAAACGAAATTATATTTCTAGGAGAATATAGCTCTTCATTCTTTGTAAACATTTCAAATAAAACTGTTTATAAATAAATGCTGGAGTAATTGTATGAATGAAGGAAGGAATGGATGGAGGTAATCTAACGATTATATTGGAAATTTTAGACACTCATTTTATATTCACTATTATTATTACAAGCGTGTTTAGTTTAATTGGTTAAGTGTAACACAAGGCAAACTAGCCTTAACTTCGGCAAAGTGTTCCAAAATAAAGACAAAAAATGGGGTGTGGCTGTGTCATGGACACGGCCGTGTGTTGTACGTGAATACGTTTATGTAACGGGTTATATTTTTAAAATAAAACTTAAACGAACATCGTAGCTTCTCTGAGTCAAAAGTTATACTAATTGCAAATCTCGATACGCAGAAAAATAACCTCAAAATGGCGGCGCTTCCCCCTCCACCGCGCGCGATGCGTCACTGTTCTCGCTTATCGTAATGAATTCTTTGATCCTTTAGCTATCCAGTGGTATAATTTAATTTTGGATG
>CABFWB010003221.1:36441-53860 GCA_902151455.1 Timema bartmani | reverse complement strand
GCGCGGATAAAGGCGTCAGTTTCTTCTTGTCTTCTTTGCCTGTGACTGGAAGGTTAGAGTTTAAATCGCGAACGGGTGTGCTGTTTTTTTTTTTCTTAAATGGTTTTACATTAACAAAAAATGTGGGCACATTTATACTAAACTCTACCTTTCTCATCCCTGCCAAAGTAGTTTAAACTAGCGGATAGTAAGGCGTGGGTGAACACGTAAAAAAATCTATTATTTTTCCATACCTAATCAAATTTTTTCTATCGAGTTCTCTAATCCAAATTTGTATCCTCTAATGTTTAAAAATTAACTTTTTTTTAAAGATTTTATGTCTCGAGTGTCGGCAAGTTGTAAAGTCTTTGGAAACAAACTCTCAGGAATGTAAGGGGAAGACGGGGGACTCTCTTCGACTACCATCTAGTATCATGAATTATACATTTGTTTTCATTGCTTTAAATTACCAAGCCGATGGTGACAGGTGTATATTATACAGGGGTTTTGAATATGCGTGGGAAATATTTGGGGGAGGGCAGCGCTTAGGATACTCCTAGCGTCCCCCAACATATAAAGGTGGGCTTGACCCACCCCCCCCGCCCTATCGCCCCCGATTTTGGAGTCCCTGGTCCTTTATGAAACCAAACAAAAATGAACTTATTTGAAGCTACATGTGAAATTTTATCATTCAAAAGTGTTGGGTTTTTTTTTAAATATAAAAACTCACTTGTAGTTTTATTTATGAAACATAATTTTCTACTTTCATACAAGTTACAAGTGAATTATTTTGTAAAAGTATACTTGTAGATTTATGTAACGGGTCCCAGATCTTAAGAAGCCCGGTTTGGTCCCAGCCTATAGAGTCAGAAATGAACAGATCAACAATGAGGCAACCTTGCCCGTGTTTATTTCACCACAAGATCAAACTTTGTTCTGTAACCTCGAGTAGGTTCGAATACCGGTGGAGTTTTAAGTTTTATAACCTCCAAGTGGTACAAAATTGAGCTATTTTAAGTGTGGTCTCAGGTGCAAGTGACTCATTTGTGACGTACGACCGAGGAAACAACAAAATAAAATTCACCTCAAGATGTACCTTTTTTTTTTACGATGTACATACAGAGAAATTAATGTTATAGGGCTTACCTACTGAAAAATAAATTCTTGAGATTATGACGAAAATTGTATTTTTATTTTCTCCTGATTCCTTAAAAAAAATGTCTAGTTGAAATTTGGTCCTTTTTTTTTACACTCTACTATGGTCTGGATTTGTCTTATTTTGTTCAAACTTGGTGTTTTATCTCGGTGTATGATTAAAAATATTCCAAAAACAAAAATTTGAGGGGGAAACTCTTAGCTCAAGCCACATAAAAACAAATAAGATTTTAATACGGATCTAGCTGTTTTCGTTATATCTAGATTTCAACGATTTGAAGTAAATAAAGTAACAATTTATAAGTCAAAAGTTCCCAAAATAACAAGATGGCGTCCAGATTTCCTCGCCCAACCTTAAAAAAATTACCTAAGGCCCTACATTGTTTTACATCAGAAGTGGTATTGCCGATTTTCTTCTAATTTGCTGTTTTCATATGGTTTTTTTTTTTATCAAATCTTATTGCATATTATTTTAACCATTTATTTAAATTTTACTAAATTTTTTCTTGTCAACTCTAATATCAGATTCGTATTGCCGCCATGACCCACCAGTCGGTTCCATTTAGAAAATAAAATTAGCTGTGACACTTGTTTGTTTTTAATTTTAATTTATGTTTTTTATCACTAAGTCTTACTTTCTGTTTAGGGTATACGCATCGATAATAATTTCTCTAATGTAGTAGCGATGAGTAAGGAAGAATTAATTTTATAGTTAACTAGTAATCCCGCACGGCGTTGCCCGTGACCCACTGTGGTATTTTGTTAAAAATAGCCTAATTAAAAATCTAATTAAACATTTAAAAATCCCGCTTCGAAGTGCATTCGGTCCCCCTTCCGTCCACCTATGTTAAAAATTTCAGATCTCTGCGTGCCGTAGATTTGGCTGGGCATCGCACACAAACAAAAAAACAACACAGAGACAAACACTTCCTTTTATTATTACAGATCTACCTTCATTTTCTTGGAAGGAAAGTGGGATACCATTTATAAAAAAACACCCACAATAGTTCCATCAGGGATTCGAATCTCGGTGCCCCCGTCTTCTACATTGTGTTAATTCATTTCGTAATGAAACTATTCGCGTTCTGAACCAATTTATCATATAATCGCACTATTTAACTCCACAACACCCATGCAATATCCCGAACGTCAAAGGGGAAAGACCCATCTCACCAACGAAAATGTTGTTAGTCTTGCGAGGAATATGAACCCAGGACCTCTATAGCTCGGGATACTTAATTAAGGCCTAAAGGTAAAAAAAAAATCTATTCTGTCCAAGACAAAGTTAATCTTTAATGCTCGTTAAAAAGTAATTATAAGATGTTGAAGAACATTTTGCTTCTAATTAGAGCTCAGAAAAGTACTTTAAACTAAAACTATATGTTGCCTTCGTTTGCAGTGTAGGCCTGTATATTTACCAGCACGTTTTCAAGCACCAGTTTTTATTGTAGCCTACATTTCTAGGGAGGAAAAAATTAAGTGAAAAGTTAATTAATTTATATACAAGGATATGGCTGGGCACTATTGGAGCAGTTTTCTCCAACTTTCGAATGCAAATTTTCATTTCATTGTGCGATGAGTTTGTTACGGGGATGATGGTTGTAGGTGGGAAGGTTTAGGGGGTTGGAAGGGAGAGAGAGGATATGTCAGTTCCCCTCGCTAGCTTGTTCCGCCGTGTTGTATGCAAATTTTGGAGCTGCCGCACATTTTGAAAGTTCTACTTGTACCACTATTCACTCTTCGAACAGGGGCGGTTAAAGTGCGGCACGCGAGGAAGGAGGCCACCCCCTCTCCCTCCTTGATCGCCCCATCTAATCATTGTACAACTTAATTAAAATATGAGGGCAATAGGTTAAGGTGTAAGATCGTTCTCCAGATGGATGTTTTCAAATTATAACGCTGTGTCGTGGAAAAATCCAAAACATTGAAAATCACTCTTTACATTAGCGGATAGTTTCAAATCACCTCATAAAAGTTAACAAAGCTGTCTGCTTGCTTCTAGCTCTACAGTGCATTTTCGAAAGAGAAAAAACCCAACCAATCGAATCATTTAAAAATAAAACACGTTAAAATTATTACTCAAATCACTGGTTTTAATTAAAAATAAAAATTTTATACTATTTTTTATTCAAACCACTTAGCGTGCTACACTTGGCACGCGTATTGTAGGTTGCTAACCCCTTGCCTAAGCCGTGACTCTTGGGGTTTGAATCCCGGTCGGGTGTACTCAGGGTGGTTTTCCCCAAATAGTTTTCCCCACTCTCTCTCTCCATGCAAGTGCGTGTTCACTTCCTATAAATGCATCCTTTCTCATCCCTAACTTAGTAACGTAATTAGTATATGCGTATAACCTGAACAGATATATAAATTTATATATATAAATATATATATATTTATTTAACATAGCGTTTTTTACTATATATATTAGGGGTGGTCGGGCAGCAAATATTTGTACCGGGCGGGCTCGGGTGGACATTACAAAATTAAATTCGGGCATGGGCAGATTCGGGCGGACATTTCATTTTGCAAACAACTTGGTCACAGGCCTATTAAATTTCAAATTACAAGTTAAAACAGTCATATTTGATCTAAAAAAATTGAAATGTTTAGTTTATGCTCAAGAATTTGTAGTTAATACTTGAGCAGATTTCGCTTTGCCTTGTGAAAGTTCTGTTCCTAACAAATCTGGCTAATAATAATAAATTAAATAACTATAAAGAAAACTAATTTAAATTAAGTTTTCGCAAAGTATAGGTCCTAAGAATCTCAATGTGGAAACGTTGAATTTGTTATGTTGTTGGCATTGACAGAGTAAATTAAATCGTAGGAATCTTGATTTCGCTATGTTCTAGACTTGTAAGCTGTGAGAACCGCTATCGTAATTTTGTTGAAAGCAAACATAATAATTTACGAACTAATAAAAAAAAAATACTTATCTTTGTTTGATATTAGTTGAATTGAAATAATTCAACTATGAATATCATTTAAACAATATTTTTTTCAAAGTTTGAATTAATTATTTCTTATTCTAGCACCGCGTCTTACTACCCGTTCGGATTATACGCTTAAGTACTAATTACACTAATGGATTTAGGAATTGGGAAGGTTGAATTTAGAGGAAGTGAACCCGCATTTGCGTGAAGGGAGAGTGGAAAACCATTTAGGAAAAATCATCCCAGGTCACCCGACCAAGATTCGAACCTCGATCTCCCCGTCCACGGTGGTCTAGACTGGCGCGTTAGCCAACTATCCCACTTAAGCGGGTAAAAAGTTTGAATTAGAGGTTAGTGCTAACATGGTATTATATACTTAAGCTTACCAAGTTCTGGTGATGCACGATCTAAATACGGGTATGAAAAATACTTTTCCCGAAATTTTCAGATGCCTGATTTATTGCCCGAAATTTCAGGTGCCCGGCCACCCCTAATATATATATATGGTAAAAAGTTTACATTTTGTTAAAAAGTTTGTTCCTACCAGAATGACTTGATTTTCCGGAATATCAACCGTTCCGGGTTTGAGCCGTAAAAGCTTCCCTGCTCCAAGTCAGGAACGCTGACTGTTAACCTGACTCTTATCAGTGATCTGCTTATTATCACTAGTACTTGTTTGCTTGGCTTTCTTTTATCAGGGACTTAGTTTGTTGTCGAGTCAGCCTCTCATCTTACACCCCAGGTTTGGACTGGTTTTCATTCCAAACAACCAATTTTCTTAAGAATGAACGTATCTTAAGACCCTCTTCTGTGACCGCGTGGTCTAACGCGCTACTCCCGTGTTGGACTAGACGGCCAAAAGACGGGGAGATCAGGGTTTGATCCTGGTCGGATGCACTGAGTGTGGTTTTTTCCTAAATTGTTTTCCACTCTTTCTGCACGCAAATTAGGGTGCATTTCATCCAAATTAAACCGTCTTGATCCCTAACCCATTAGTGTAATTAGTAGGCTACATATGCATATAACCCGAACACGTAGTAAGTGGAGGTGCTAAAAGGAATTAAAGGAGGAAGAATAGTGCAAGGATGGAGGAAGATGAGGATATTTGACTAAACTGACCCGGCAATAGGCTGGAAACAGTTGATGGTGATGATGATGATGATAAATTAGGATTGCCTATTTCTTTAAATCTGAATAAAATATATTTGTCAAAGCTGCGGCCATAACATGTGATGTTGGTTTTATACTTTTGTACTTGTCAAATTTAATTGTCCTAATTGATTGTTCATAAAATTACTGTAAACAAATTTATGAAGACTCTTCGGTCTAAGAAGTTTGGTAACCCCTGAACTACACTATGGCCCTATATTATAAACTATGCCGTAGGGTTCGGCCAGACTGACAAGCGTGCGAGCGAGCGCGCAAGTGACTGGGTGGCCAAACTGGCGAGCGCGTGATTAGCAGATAGCTCTCGGTAGTTGTTGACGAGGAGACTCCGAATCTTGGCTCAGTGAACTGAGGGTGATTTTTGACAAGGGATTTATTGTTGTGGTTTTCTCATTCTCTCTCCACGCTTATTTGTAAAGGCCTACTTTGATAATATTGAAGTATTTTAACATATCAGTTTTACATACATATATATATATATATATACACATAATTATATACATATATATATATATATAAGTATGGTTTATGATCTTACCAATTAAATTAGGCCGTTAGTAGCAAGTGTGCTAAACCTATCGATAATAATAATAATGTCAAAATGAGAAGTTTTCCTAGCACTAAATGAACCAACATATAATAATATTGTCTAGCGCCTGTAAACTATACTGTACCAGGTCGAGCGCGCGCGCTTGAAAATTAGAACCAGTTCTATCTTTCAAGCGTGCGCGCTCCAGTCTGGCCACCTCTCATTACAACCAATGTGTTCTATTTTATATTTTAGTCGCTCGCGCACCCGCTCGCTCGTCCAGTCTGGCCGACCCCATAGTAGGTAAACTTGTTGCCTTTCAGTGTAAACGGAGTCTACAATGCAATTTTCATTGGGATGTTATTTTAGAGGATACAAACATTTTTTTCGATCAACATTGATAAGTGATAACATTTCACTATTTCACTAGTGCTACTTTATAGGTAAGTTTTTGATAGTATTTAAAGGGGCAGCCACAGATCATATGAGTTAAATTATGTCTAGAAACCTGTTTAGCTGTCAAATAAGGCTCTTCCTATGAAAATCGGATTTTACATAAGAAACTTCTAATAAAATTAAAATATTATATTAGAAAAATGTGTGCTGAAAATGATGCAAAGCCTAAAGCTTCTAATACAAATATATATATACATTTCCATAACATGGCCTGAAATGAACCAAGTGCGTTTGGTCACCCTTTGAGAGATGCCTGAACTTGGCTGAGCTCTGTTCAAAGTGTAAAAAAAAGTGGCGGGGTGGGGGTGGAAGGATGTGTTTTAAAACTGCTGTAATTTTTTGGTGTGATGGGAGGGGTAAAGGGGGTGAAAAACCTGGCGCTTATAAATTTCCCAGGAGATGTGTCGCGAGGTGGGGTTTTTTTTTTTTGTTTTTTTTTCCGTTTTCAATAGGACTGTTGGCCACTCACTTCAGTGGCGTCCACTTATAAATAAAACGGAACTGTGTATAATGTTTATCGCGTTAGCACGGCTACGTGTGTTTTTTTTTTACGGTGGCCTACGTTTTATTTATGTTTAGTTTACCTTTGCAAGAATATTTCTTTTAATTAATTTTACAGAAACTTTTTTTTAACTGTGTTATTTTTATTTTCTTATTTTTTTACTTTAAATCCGTTAGCTTTGAACTGGTATCCTACGTCTTAGCTCAGTCAATAGCATGTCTGTCTACTGAGCTAAGGGTCCTGGGTTCAATTCTCGATATGGCTAAGAACTTATCTTTGGTGAAATGTGGGTTTACCAGGTTTCATAGTGGTAAATTAACGGCCGGGGACTGGATGTTGTGCCTGTGATAGTATTAAGTTAGACTATAAGGCATATGAAGCTACCACAGGCCTAGCAAGATGGTAGTGGAAAATATATAGCGCGAATAAAAGACTGACCCAGGTCACAGGCTGGAAACAGTAATGGCTATAAATTGAAAATTTTGAACGGGTAGATTTTCATTTATTTGAGGTATTTAACATGCGTTTTTTTGAACCTACTGATTTTATCAGCACACTACTTAAAAGCTATTTTAAATCTAGAACAAACACATTACCCAGCCCCCACCCGTTAACTTGTCACTGTAAAAGGGTAAACCTACATTTTACCTATGATTAATGTTTCGGCCATGCCGGGAATCGAACCCGGGTCCATTAGCTCACTAGACAGATACATTACCGACCGAGATAAGGTGTAGGACGAACGGTTATAAACCCTTATGAATAAATTATAGTTACATACAAGACCATTTTTCTTATATAGATTGTATGCTGGTTAATTAAAAACAAGTATATAGACCTACATTATTTTGCTTTATTAGACATGCTTTTAATCCGCATCGATGGACTCGCGGTTTAAATGTTCTGCTCATCTAGTCTGGTTTGCCGGTGACGATGGTCGAGGTTCGAATCCCGGCTAGTTGTGTAAGGGGGGCCTTTTCGCTTTATTTCCACGATGAATTCTACCTTCCTCATCCTGAACTCATTTAGCTTGGTTAAAATTTGTATAGCATATATATGTGTGCGTTATTAAAAAGGTTAAATGATGTGCAGAACTATTCTTAAATTTTAATATTGCTTAGACCCGCCTCGGTGGCGTAGTTGGCTAACGCACTAGTCGTGTTGAGCAAGACTGCCGAGGGTGGGGAGATCGAGGTTTGAATCTCGGTTGGGTGAACTGGATTTTTTACTAAATGGTTTTTCACTCTCCCTCCACGCAAATGCGGGTTCACATACGCTAAATGCAACCTTCCCAATTCCTAATCCATTAGCGTAGTTAGTAATTAAGCGTATAACCCGAACGGGTAGTAAGACGCGGTGCTAAATAAAATAAAATCTAGCCTATATTTACAATTTGGTTCTAAGGAATGGCTTGATATTTATGTTAAAAAAATATTTCATACTACTTTCATTGTTTAAAAGGAAGTAATAAAAAAAGGAAAAGTTTATTAGATAATACGAAGTAAAAACTATTTAAAATGTACTATAAAAAATACTACTTTTATTTTAATAAAATAAAATTTAACATTGTTCTAATCTGAGAAGTACAAATCTTCACGTAAATCGCCATTGAATTTTTTAATTCTTATAAAATTTAACCTTAAGATTTTAAAGTATTAATTGATCAGAAACCTGCTGGTAGTTTTCTCCTGTATTTTGTTGAAAACTACATTTAAAAAATATACTAAACAATTTAATAAATAATGGGGTATTTCTAAAACGCTTGCAACGCGACTCCATGCTCTCCCATGTAATATTGTAGCACCCTTGAAAGGTTGTTATAAAACCCTAGTGATGAAACATATAGCTCATCTACGGTTGGAATGTAGCTAATTGAGAGCTATCAGAAGGTTCTTTATTACAAACATTGGCTGGAAGTATTATTAGAATAGTTTAATAACACTTTTGTATTCATAAAATAGGTTTTTTTTTAGCACCGCGTCTTACTAACTGCTCAGGTTATACGCCTATTTACTAATTATACTAATGGGTCAGGGATTTGTAAGGCTTAATTTAGATGAAGTGCACCCGCATTTGTGTGAAGGGAGAGTAGAAAACCATCTAGGAAAAACCAGCCTCATTGCACCCGACCGGGATCGAATCCCGTCTTCGGTAGTTTAGTTCAACATGAGATTAGCGCGTTAGACCACGTGGCCAATGAAGCGGGTATATTCATTCATAATATAGTATTACAATTTAGACTACGGAATACTCTGAATTAACCAAGGTAATTGGGACCGAGCCTACCTCGGATACGAAAAAACTCTGATGATACGACGAAGCGTGTAGAATTTATAGGCTATACATTACTAGAACTTACTGCTTTTGTCTACATTGTTTGTAAGTTTCAGATTATTAATTTATTAAAACACATAATATTACATTTACTGTATAATAGAGTTGAGCTAAATTAAATATATATATATATTTAACAAACATTAAATATTGTGTTAAAATTGGACAATTTGACAGAATGAGTGCCTCGGATAATCGCGAGTCTACTGTATTAAGAAGATAATAATTATTTGCGAATAGGCTGAAAGTGACTTTCAAGCAATGTTTGCATTAACGGTGGAATGGAAGCGGATGCGAGGAAAATCCAGTGTCTTAGCAGTTTATATAGCAATTTTTTTTGCCAAAATAAATAAAATATTGCTCCAGTACAAACATAGAGTTTAATTTTCTTCGCATGGTGACCTCAAAATTTCTTGAATGTATGTCACGAGTGTCCTGGAATTTGATGACAACTTTTTCTCTTCATTTAAAAAGTTTCTCATCTAATGCTGCTATGCTGATGATGGATATTCAGGAACTTTTGATTTCAACATGTGAAGAAAATTAAACTTTATAATTGTACTTGAGCAATGTTTTATTTATTTTAGCCAAAAAAGAGTTTTGTCATAAAAAAATTCAAAAACACTGGCCTTTTTCTCGCGTCTCCTTTATTCCCACTTTAAGAACCTTCTGCTAGCTCTCATTTAACTACACTCCTGTAGTTGAGCTGTAGAAACTATAAAATACTCATTTCTGTCTCGCATAAAGTTCTCGTCGAATCAGAGACATACATTTCAACGGAGCGCCGCTCATCCAAAACTTTAACCTAAACTCATTTCTGTAACAGTTTCCTCTATTGTCTGCCTCTCTATCTCTCTCTCTCTTAGTCTGGCCTCAGTTCTATTAGGGGTTTACACAATAACTCTACACACATGAAGGTAGTGTGGTACGTCAAGGTTGCATGATGTGGTACAGTCAAGAAAGAAAGCAAATCATGGTATCCAATGTTTAACGGCAGTGTTTCCAAAAATGTTTTTTGGGATGGTTTGGTTTTATTCATCGTAACTTTGTATTGTATATATATAACTCCATGTCGTCAGCGAGCTATACAGACTTAGCTAAGATAGTGCCAACATTTGCGGATAGAGGCTGTTGTGTGGTCTAAGTTTTCTAGACTGGAGACGCTAATTATTTATTCAAATAGTTACTCATTTGACCTAATAAGACCGAGTTGAACCCGATCCAGACCAATTGCTTTACAGGAAAAATAAATAAACTAAGTCTTCCGAAAAAAAAGAGGGAATATTTTCCCGGCTTTTTTTACAAGACGGAAAATTTTCCCCCTCACATCTCTATTGGTAAGCCGTGATATTAGAGAAAGAGAGTCCACTACAATCAAAGCCTTAACAAATTCATCCACTTGGACTCAAACGATCTGAAAATTTTACCAGTAAATTGTTGCTCTATAATGAACATTATTTGTTTGAATTTAGTATAAGCCAGGGATGGGCAAACTATGAAATGTGTTGCGTCGTGTTCCTTTCTGGAAGTTCATTACCATTTTCACTCATCTCACATCTCCATAATTTAACTATCCTGAACGAACTTATAAATATGCTAAGCCACAGAGGTATTTATGATTGTTTTACATTCTCAATGTATTTACATTTATTTCTGTCAATATATTAATGTGTGTGTTTTTTTAAAATTAATTTTAAGAAAAATTAATGGATAGAAAAAATACAATTCAACTTTTTTTTTAATTTGGTCCTCCTGTAAATAAGTTTGCACGTCTCTGTTATAAGCTAACTAATTTTGTACTCCCCCTTTCCGCATACTAGTCGTAGTCCAATTTGTGTGGAGGGAATGGAAGAAACCTTCAAGGGGAGGGGGGTACCTACCCTCAGTAGGCCTACATCCAGCCGAGATTCGAAGCCCAACCTCTCTCTCCCCGTAGCCGGAGAAACAAACTAAATTAGCCTGAAATTTCGATCACGTGCGCACCGCCGTATATAGTAAATTGTTCAAGAAGTTCAAATATTAACTTGTCTATCATTCTGCCGTGATTCCACTGAACTTATTCTCGTGACTATACGTACGTACATCCATGTGTGAATTGTCCTGACTTCCTATTTACCATCGCTGTGTCGATTATCTCGACTAGTCACGCAACGCCGCATTCCTGCCTGTTACGTGTTTATCTTGGAGTAAACGTGATATTCGGGACAAGGTGAAATCTGTGAGTCAACTCGTTAGAGAGGTATAGCCTGCACGATAACATTGGGGCTCAGCTCTTGGCAAGACATAGTCTGAATTATGGCATTTGATGTTATTTATGACGAGGTGTAGGCTGCACAATGACAGTTGATGTTATTCATGACAAGGTGTAGGCTGAACGATGACAGTTGATGTTATTCATGACGAGGTGTAGGCTGCACAATGACAGTTGATGTTATTCATGACAAAGTGTAGGCTGCACGATGACAGTTGATGTTATCCTTGACGAGGTGTAGGCTGCACAATGACAGTTGATGTTATTCATGACAAGGTGTAGTCTGCAAGATGACAGATGTTATTCATGACAAGGTGTAGTCTTCACGATGGCAGTTGATGTTATTCATGACAAGGTGTAGTCTGAACGATGACAGTTGATGTTATCCTTGACAAGGTGTAGTCTTCACGATGACAGATGATGCTATTCTTGACGAGGTGTAGGCTGCAAGATGACATGATGTTATTCATGACAAGGTGTATGTAGTCTGCACGATGGCAGTTGATGTTATTCATGACAAGGTGTAGTCTGCACAATGACAGTTTAAATTTAAATTTTAGCACCGCGTCTTACTACCCGTTCGGTTTATACGCTTAAGTACTATTTACACTAATGGATTAGGAAATGGGAAGGTTAAACTTAGAGGAAGTGAACCCGCATTTGCGTGGAGGGAGAGTGGAAAACAATTTAGGAAACACCACCCCAGTACACCCGACCGAGATTCGAACCTCGATCTCCCCGTCCTCGGTGGTCTGACTCAACACGACTGGCGCGTTAGCCAACTACGCCACCGAGGCGGGCACAATGACACTTGATGTTATTCATGACAAGGTCTAGTATTCACAGTACTTAACGGTTTTGCAAATGGCTGGTAAACTTGTAGTCCTAAACCGTGACTTGTTACTCGTATTTTGAATTAACGTTATATTTATTAATTATTAATCGACAAAACTATATATGAAGTGCTATTTATGGTTTTATAAAACTTTATACTAACCAATAGTTTACATAGTTTTAGTTTTACGCTAGCCCTGCATTAATTTGGTGCAAGCGCCATGTGTACATTTATGTCAAGTGAGTGAGGGCAATTTGATTTTTAAATATATGAGTTTTTAAATATAACATTTTTTTCAAACGTGGGATTCAATAACGTTACCCCACGTCTTGCGCTCACCAGTAAAAAGTTATCTTCTCAAAGAAATTCCGTCCGACCCTCTTCGGTGACCGCATGGTCTAACGCGTCACTCTCGCAATAGACTAGACTGCCGATAACGGGGTGATCGGGGTTCATATCCCTATCGAATGAACTGAGTGTTTCCCCCCAAATGGTTTTCCACTCTCCCTCCAAGCAAATGCGGGTGAACTTCCTCTAAATTCAACTTTCATCATCCCTGATCAGATGACCTCACACTTCACTTTAATAATGAACAAAGATATTTCATGCCTCTGTATTACTTTCTAAAGCAACGTTTTTCAACTGGTGTGCCACGGGAGTTTAGGGAAAGGTCAAAAATAAATATATATGTATTTTAAAAATCATGATCAACAATATTTTTTAAATAATAATAATAATTTATTTTATTGAACTTTTTTTTAAACACAATCTTAGTAGGCTACTAGATTTTCTAGTGATAAAAATCTCTCCTTAAAAAACTTATGTTGTCCCTTGAAAATTTTAACACCTCGATTAATGTGCCGTGAGTTGATTAAGGTTGAAAATCGCTTCTTAAAGTTTCTGAAAAAACGGTAATCCCTTAAGGAATACCCGGAAAAGGACGGTATTTTATACATAAAAAATATGGCTGATGTATGTGAATCATTTTTCAGCTAGAGTGTGAATATTTTTAAAAAAATTGCACGTTCACTAACTTATTTTGAATGTTTTTTTTTCGCCCTTTCCTTATTTCCTGGTGTTTTTGTTTTCTCTATTTAACTATGGTGTCTTTCATTTTTTGGGGGACCTGTCTTTCACTAACTCTTTCTTTCTCTCTTGTTGTTACAGGCACATACGCCTCTCTTGTCCGGAGATAACAAGCACGTAAGTAGGTTTGAGCTTCATTTAGCACTAGTTTGTAGTAACGTCATTCATAAACACTTGTTGGCCTTAAAGGTTAAATTGGTGCTTCCTTTTTACTTTCTCTCTATCTTACAGGTAGAGAAAGTATGGTGATCGTCAAAAAAATCGAACTCGAGATTTTGATGAATTTTGACGTTTCATGACTTCCTGAATCCGAAAAAGTGGTTTTTGAATTTCTGTCTGTCTGTCTGTCTGTCTGTCTGTCTGTCTGTCTGTCTGTACCTCCAACTAGAGCCTAAACTATTTTACCGATTGAGCTGAAACTTGATATCTAGGGTTTTCATAGGGTTGCCCCGAGGGGTTTTTGGAATTGGATATCTACCCCTAAAATTAAGGGTAGTTTACTGAAGGGAAAAAAGAGAAAAAGTCGATTTTCTCAAAATCGGCTCTAACGATTTTGATTAAATTTCATTTATGAACATTAATAAATATTCCAAACAAAATGGCTACTCTCAATATTTCGGCAAAATGGCTTTAAGGGCTCCGGTCTGATGCGTAAATTAACATTTTTTATAATAGCTCCGAAACTATTTGAGATATGAAATTACTTAGCATTACAAATATGTATATATATTTATAATACAAATATTTTATTCGAAACATATTTTTATAAAATCAATAATTTTCAATCTATACGCAATTATATATATATTTTTAGCTTTTTGGACATTAAAGCTTAAGTATTGCGATCGTAAAAAAAACTAACCTGAAATGTTGATGGATTTCGACGTCTCATGACCCCCCGAACCCTAAAAAATAGTCTTTGCAATGCCGTCTGTCTGTGTGTCTATTAAAACTTAAAATTAAGGGTAGTTTACTGAAGGGCAAAAAGAGAAAAAGTCGATTTTCTCAAAATCGGCTCTAACGATTTTGATTAAATTTCATTTATGAACATTAATAAATATTCCAAACAAAATGGCTACTCTCAATATTTCGGCAAAATGGCTTTAAGGGCTCCGGTCTGATGCGTAAATTAACATTTTTTATAATAGCTCCGAAACTATTTGAGATATGAAATTACTTAGCATTACAAATATGTATATATATTTATAATACAAATATTTTATTCGAAACATATTTTTATAAAATCAATAATTTTCAATCTATACGCAATTATATATATATTTTTAACTTTTTGGACATTAAAGCTTAAGTATTGCGATCGTAAAAAAAACTAACCTGAAATGTTGATGGATGTCGACGTCTCATGACCCCCCGAACCCTAAAAAATAGTCTTTGCAATGCCGTCTGTCTGTGTGTCTATTAAAACTTAAAATTAAGGGTAGTTTACTGAAGGGCAAAAAGAGAAAAAGTCGATTTTCTCAAAATCGGCTCTAACGATTTTGATTAAATTTCATTTATGAACATTAATAAATATTCCAAACAAAATGGCTACTCTCAATATTTCGGCAAAATGGCTTTAAGGGCTCCGGTCTGATGCGTAAATTAACATTTTTTATAATAGCTCCGAAACTATTTGAGATATGAAATTACTTAGCATTACAAATATGTATATATATTTATAATACAGATATTTTATCCGAAACATATTTTTATAAAATCAATAACTTTCAATCTATACGCAATTATATGAATTTTTTTAACTTTTTGGACATTAAAGTTTAAGTATTGCGACCGTAAAAAAAAACTAACCTGAAATGTTGATGGATGTCGACGTCTCATGACCCCCCGAACCCTAAAAAATAGTCTTTGCAATGCCGTCTGTCTGTGTGTCTATAAAAACTTAAAATTAAGGGTAGTTTACTGAAGGGCGAAAAGAGAAAAATTTGGTTTTCTCAAAATCTGCTCAAACGATTTTGATTAAAATTCGTATCTAGGCGTTGATTAAGATTATAAATAAACTGGCTATTTTCATTTTCCTATGAAAATGATTTTTAGGGTACTTTACAGAAGCGTTAATTTCCGTATCTCCACAACTATTTGAGAAACTAAACAACTTATCATTGCAAAATTGTAGGACTATTAGAAATAAAAAACTTTTATTTGACATATATTTTTATAAAAGCAGCAGTTTCTGAGATATTTGCAAATATATTAATACAATTTTGTGAGCTTTAGTTGTAAACATATACTACTTAAGTCTTAACGCAATAATTCTCCAATGCCATAGAGTAATTAAATATAAGTATCTAAAAAAGTATGTTATTTTTCCTTAAAGCTCTTAGGAGAAATGTTTGCATAGCAATGATCTATCTCCATTTTAGACTCAATAGTCAATATTTACATTTTTTATTGGTCAAAATGTATAAATGAATAATTAAATATCAATGCGATGACTTGAAGATCTGCAACACCTTATAAAATGTTAAAATTTTAACCAGAAATCGAAATTTTAATACGAAGTGTTGACCCTTGTGGAAGACATTAAACTGTTTGAAATGCTCTTAGGTGGACAAAGATGCGCCTCTTTTCTCATTGATTCTATATCATTGTATATTATTTTATGCGTGTTCTTATGTGGAGTGGTGATGATACAATGTACATTATTCCGTTTAGAAATCTTACGAGTTTATAGAAAGAGAGAGAAAGTCTGTGCGGTGCGCTGTACCATTTATTTTATTTTCGGATCGGCCAATGTTGTGCATGATGAGGCCGAACTACAGTCCAATTTTTCTTTGGTAGAGAGAGCCCTTAAGAAAATACAAACTTTTTTTTTTTCGAACAAAAATGCGTAACTTATTTTAAGTGTTATATTAAAGGTATTAAAAACATCTGTAAAAAGTGACAGTTGAAGATCACGTCTTGATTTGACGAATTAATAAGTGTAAGTAGAATATAGTAACGTTTTTAGCTGTCAGGTTCTTTCTATGAAAATCGGACTTGATAATATATATCCAAAGTGACAACTGCAGATCACATAACTTGACACATGAATACTTGAAATTATATCTTATATCTTTTCTATCTGTTTGACAAGTTTATTCTTACGAAAATTAGACTGAACATGTTGGATTTCAAGCCCGTTTCTACGTATACATACATACCTATTGTGTCTAGCAAACACGAACATTCGGGAAATTTCTAGTAGAGTAGTAGAGCTATTAAATTTTACACTTGTAAAAAAAAAGGTTAAATAATCCATGATATTGTGTACGAATACATTAGATTAGATTTAGCAACTAACCGGCCTTGGGGTAGAGCCCCGGGCTGCTGTCCTAGAGGTCCCGGGTTCGATTTCCGGCTGATACCCGGGGACTTTTTTTTTTCTCAAATGAGGAGTAATTCCCAGGGTCACCAGGGCTTGGTTAATTAAAAGTTAGGTTATGATCTGCATTTGCCCCCTCTCCATATTCGCCACCCTCATCTCATAGGGACATGCAAAGAGCCTCCACGGAAAGGATGTACGATTAGTACAGTCAGAAGTCTTCTGTGCGGGTTGATGTAGCTCAGACACTTCATTATTATAATATAGAAATTTTTCAACTGTCCAAAATAAATCACTTAAGACATTGATGAAATTTTGTATAAATACATTAGGCCTACAGTAAGTAGACCTAGTAAATTTTACAACCATCATAATTAAAGAAATTATTAATCAAATTGATGATCTTGCGTAAAATTATATTAAATTATATTTAACTTAGTCAATTTTTAACTTTCACAAATAAATCAATTACCTCATTGGTGCGTCGGAATACATTATATTAGACTTAGCAACAAGTAAAACTGTCGAAAAAAAACACTTTTTAATGCATAATTGCCCTCGTAAAAAATATATATATTAAAATTAGCTGCCTTGTAATTTTGATGCATATTCGGACTGACAACCTTCCCTTTTCCTTTCTATAGGGAAGGTTGAACTTTTGTCAAGCGGAGAGGGAAGAGAAAACCTTTTATATCTCATGTGTCATAAACACAGGTACGGGGAAAATGTGACTTTCAAAGAAACACACGTCAAGGCAAGCACGCGCTCCAATGTGACAAGGCGGAAAATGTGAGTCTTTTGACTAACAAATGAACCAAAATATACGAGAGAGCGAAAAAGAAACAAGAGAGAGGCTGTGTGTTTAAAACG